>JAAOIU010057259.1:2021-17468 GCA_018107765.1 Hypogeococcus pungens | reverse complement strand
AGCCTGATTGAAGAACATGTTAAAAAAATAATTACAGAAATTTCTGTATTTTTTTTTTATTTTTTTATTTTATTTTTTTATCGCCTTCGTCGTCGCTCCTGCGCCATGCGACGAACAACGCGAGGCATTATGAATAGCGTACTCGAAAAAGAAAGAAAAAAAAAAATCGGCCACGACACACGTTCCTAAATGTGAATATAACAAGTGGGCTTATCTAAATATATGCGAACTGGTTTTGCGGATATAAATTATAAAACGAGTACAATAAATGACAAATTACCACTCGACGCGATACGGCAGGGAGACCGACGAAGGAAATTAAGATGGGTTTTTGGCGAATTTTGGGAAACGCGAGGCGCGCCCGATTATATCGAATATACTAATAGGGGTATCAATGTCAAATAAACCATTGTAAAGCAAAAGAGCGTGAAAACCCAACAAAGAACAAATGATCTAATTTCTGGCCGTTTAACCTCTGTTTCACCCCAAAAAGTATATCGTTTCCTTCTCTCCTATTGAATTCCTTCCCCATCGTATTTTTTTGTTCCGTATATTACCACATCATCGCGTTTACCCATATCGTAAAAAATACTACACTTTGCCCCTATTTCCTCGCTGCTGCTTCTTTTAAAACCCGCAATAGGGTTAGTGAAAGGAGGGGTGTGCGGTGCCAGCATGTAGTAATATATACCATAGCGTACGGGGTAAATATTTGAAATTTTTGCGAATATATTTCAAGATAGCTGCGACGGAATTTGTCGTGTTTTTTTTTTTACCCTCTCGCCGAAATTCGTTTGTATAATATATTCCCATACATACGCGCATTTTTCGCAAAGAAATTAAATTTTCAAAATTACACCAAAAAATATCATCACCTATACGCTTCGTAAGGAACGTTGAAAAAAAACGCCAGTCATATTGCTCTCGATGATAACCTAGACATTTTTTAGCCGAAAAAGGCATCATTTTTTTTCACAACTCACGCTGTTACCGTTTGATCTCATCACCCTTGGTTTCATTACCCTGCGACTAAACGATTTGAAGTACTCGTGCATCTTTTTTTCTTTTTTTTTTACTTTACCCCAAAGCGTATAAAAAATACGAGTACGCGTAATACTCTAAAATAGTGTAACCTCCCTATAAAAAAATAAGGTGACGTCCTATTGTTAACATTTCAAGCCTATAATTCACCTCGAACGTAAAAAATTCGTTTTTTTTTTTACATTTACGATAATTCTCCCTCGAAAAAAAACGCATAACTCTATTTGTGGTAGAGTCTTGTTAATAATACCTACCTGTTTCGGTATCGACGCGGATGCGTACGTAAAGGAAAGGGGGTCATGCAGCTGAATTTGATATCCCTATTTCTTTAATCAGTTCAAGACAGGTTAAAGGCTACAAAAACTTACTCCGCTCAATAGAATTTTTTTACTAAAAGGCGCCTTTTTACCTTTTTTCCCTACCTTTTACGCTGAAACCGATGCCATGAGATTTGTTTAAACGGTTTTATCGAATCGATTGCACGGAAATCCACGTAAGGTAAAAAAATCTCCATATTGTCTTTAGAAAAGAGAAAAATCTCCCGCGTAGATGCAAGTACCTACGTGATACTCGAAAAGCATGGGAAGACTGAAAAACGAGGTAGGAAGATGATCGCAACGAATTTTTAGGGTTATTCTTTGTATACTCGTCGTATAGATACCATTTTCGCAAACAGCTAATTATTCTATACCCGATATACCTATATTAAGCGAGTACTTGAGTTCCTATATTTTCAGAATTGACAGTAAGATTCTAGTTTTTAGTAAAAGATCCAATTTAGATATTAAATCGAGTTTTATGACTCTCTGTCCCGCGAACGAAAGTGTACAATAGCGAAATACATGGTACCGTAAAATTAACATAAAATTTATACTTTTTTGAAGGTTCCTATTCGCGCATTTCCGGATTATTACACTGTAAGTTCGAGTAGGGCGGCATTTAAGGCTTATATGCGAGCTTATGATTTCGTAGAATAAAAACGAACGCACCCCCTTTTTATCAATCGACTGAACTTATGAATTTTAATGTCTCATCGACTGCGTTAATGAATTTATAATCAATCGTGTAACAAGTATATTAAAAAAAAAATTCATGTTTTCTTCCAATACGGATATGTTAAACTTTAAAAATTTCTTCGATTCGTTTAGCATAAAATTACCGCGAATTCGCGCGTTGAATAATGTTTTTTTAATGAATGAATCAAGAAAAGGCTGTTGAAAAATTATAGTAAAGGCCTAGCGCAGCGGTCTTTGCGTACGTCGGTTGTTTGACATAATGTCGTGTCGTAAATCTCTTCACTTGAATATTTAGAGTTTCCAGAAAAGCCAAAACAATGCCCAGTTTGGGAACAACTTTTTCAAAAATTTCGGTTTCACTGCTCTCATGTTTTTCACTCATTTCGAAAATGGCTTTTAGAATTTATTTGAAATTTCATTAAAACTTAAACTTGGTCTATTTTAATGAAACCCAAAAGTATTAAGAGAAAAACTGATTTTGAAAAAATTTTTGAAGAATAAAATTATCGAAAATGAACCATTTCATTTTAAAAACAAATTGAAATTGTTTAATATGTTTATTAAAAAAACTTATTAAAACGAAGAAACTTCAATTAAAAAAAAAATTAAACAGATTAAAAAATTAAATTTTGAACGTTTTCTTCATTTTGCAAAATACACTTTTTTTTACTCAATTTATTGAATTTTAATTTTTTTTTTGAAAAAACTGCATTATAAAAATTTAGTTAAAAACAAAAATTTTCAATTTTATGACCAGAAATGATTTTAGAGATAACATACAAATTATAAATTTTGTTCAAAAAAATGGATTTTTTATCATAAAGCAAATTTCTTATCATTTCCTTAAAAGTACCAGTTTTTAATCCGAGTTGAATTTTCTTGGAAATAATTTTTTATTGTATGGAATTAATTTTTTTTATGGTTTCTAAGAAACCATAAAAATTGAATAAAAAATATGAAATTTGAATTATGAAAATTTTTCAATTTTCCTAAAAAAAGCAACATTTTAAATTATCGTTGAACTTTTACAATGAAACAAAGAAATTCAAATTTGTATTAAATAAGATCAGAAAAATTTAGCTGATATCTAANTTTTTTTTTCATAAAACTTATAAAAAATTCTCACATAGGTACTTAGAGTCCGTTTACATCTCTTCGAAGCGACCGGATATCACGATCTTAGCCACATTTCAAGCCAACGGTATACGTATACGTACGACGAAGCTGAGCACAGCCTTCTACGGAATAACCAATTTTATACAACCCCCCCTGTCTGGTACCAGCGTTCATACCGCAGCTAAAATAAAATCATCTAAACCGAGTTTTTTGTTTCGTTTTTCGAGTAATTGATAAAGTAACGCCTTCCTCTGCCTGTTCCGAATGCAAATTAAAAATTTTACCATTTTCTCATGGCACGGGCATTCTGCCAGTCCGCAAAGGAAATGCAAAAGAAGACCAAATCTGAGCAGCGAATAATAATCAGCAAACGTACGCGAGTTCGTTAGGCTCACGTAATATTAGAGAGACTTCGATTATTTGTAGGTACGTAGTTGTACCTATGGTCGCATATGCATTTCCATATATTTTCTTTCTTTATCGAGCTCGCGACATGTTGAGACAATAATGTTATTGCCCTCGTTGACATATTGTCGCTTTTTATCATTCGACAATTATACTAACGTATTTCCCGAATTTGGTAAAACGTTTATTCAAATGGTTCAATGATCTCTGTCGCGCAGGTATATCATTTAGTACGAGTATAGATATGCTTAAACAAAGATAACGCTTCTGTATAACCCCTTTTATTTCCAATATTATTGGGCACTGTATGTGTGTGTTAAATTGTACAATACTTTTTAAAAAGCAAACTTGACGATAAATCTAGTCTCGATGACAATATGATCGACAAATAATACGCACTTTATTGCATCTACCTACGCTGTAAACTTTTTTTTTCAATCGTAATATCGTGTTGTGATATAAACATTTAATTTTTTATTTTTGTATAAATTTAATACGCCCCGATAACAAAATTGGATGATGTAAACCATTCGATACTGAATTGAAATAAATTTATTCAATCGAAAATATACATACTAATACGTATTTTGATTAATATTCAGCTTATCTTGTCGTTGATTAATTTCGATGTCGAAGTTTTTAAAAACTTTCTACGCTACGTGTAAATATTAATAAAATATCGTTTGATTTTCCACGCTAAATTTTCTATTACGTTTAAGTACTCGAACACAGGCTTGTTTCTTTTTTTTTTCTTTCACGTCAACGTTACATTACATACGTATGCCGATTGAGGCAAAATTTATTCGGCTATGCAAAGCGCAAATATATTCGAACTGTGAAAAAAACACGCCAACATTTCTAATTGTTCTTTTGATTACAACACATAAGTCAGTGTTAATGAACTTTCACGGATCAATTATTGAAATTGGTGACGTATACTACCATGTTACGACGAATCTTCTACCGGTATCTACTTAATTATGGCGCTATGCTGAATATTGATTTCGATTGTTGCGCTTACGAGCCTGGAGAGGGCTCGACTGCACCAATACCTATGTTAATTGTCGGCGATGCTTGATTAAAGCGAAAGTTCAACATGTTAATTTCACGCATCTATCGATTCTTTTGCATTATGAAAAAATTTTCATTAGGAGCAGCATTTTATGCGAATGAAATTGTAAACCAATCAAGTTATTAAATATTTTGGAAATTAATTTTTCAATTTTTTGATAAAACGTTGAACAAGACTTGTCTCAATTTTTTAAAACTTTCAAAATTTTAAAATTCTTCTAAATACTTAGTATCTACTTTGAATTTTTCTTCATTTCTTTTTCTTTCAAGTTCTATTTTTTTGTTCAATTCTTTGGAAATCAATTGAAATTAAAAATTTTGAGAACAAATATCAATTTTTGAAAACTTCAAGACGTTGAATTTCAATTTTGATTTTTTTTTTTTTTATTAAAAAAAATCAAAATAAATTTAATTTTTCTCATTTCAAAAATCAATTAAAAATTTGAAAATCAGTTTAGAATAATTTTTTCTTTTTTTTCCTCCTCAAAAAATGAAGTAAGTATGTAGTGCAAATTCTGAGCTAATAAAAGTACGTAATCTCTTCAACTTTTTTCTTTACACAGAATTTCATCACTTTCGACCTCTTTAAGTTACGAATGGATGAAGGAAGCGCATCGACAACACACTCACAAACCTTTCAGTTACCCGTGCTTCGGTATAGCATTGTCGATTCCTCATCTGAGCCATTTCGCCGATATGTGGCCGTTAAAGCATACGAAACAGACTAAGGGTTAAGTTATAAACGACCAAGTTCGTTTCGAAGCTGCTCAAATGTGGTATATTGTTTTTTATTCTTGTATTACGTCACATTTTATAAACTCTCAGTATATATAGTCGTAATATTCTGGAATTTTTCATTTAAGAAATATGAGTTGAAAACACTTGAAATAAACTCTCAAGACGGCTGCAAGTCATTCCTTGCCCCTTTGAACTAAATCATATCTTCAACGAGTACATTAACCGATTCCATCTGCGTATTAAAGCCCCGTCTGCGTTAACGATGGGTACGTTATGTACCGCGAGCGTACTTGAGAAATGAAGCAAAAAAATAAATGAAAAAAAAAACAACATACGAGCTGCGGCAAACGGCACCACAGCACCAAAAACTAGACTGTATGGAAGAGGAAGGGTTATAATATTACACGAATATGGACGTGGAAGCAAAAAGAGAAGAAGGAGCCCGTATTTGTAAAAAAGTACGCACCGCGAGCGAGTACACGTAGACATACGCAGACAGACGTCTCGCTGGAAAAAAATTACACTGGAGAGAGAATGGTGTCGTGGTATGTATTAAAATAATATGTGGGTATTTACGTATTTATGGCCTGGCTGATCTTCTAACAATGAGCCATGTGCACAGATATTTTTTTTCCTTCTTTACAAATATCCATTATCAATATCTGGACATTTTGTATTCGGATTTTGTTTTAAATTTATGCAAAACGTTGGCTTCGGTTCGATTTGAAAAGAAGTTGAAAAGAAGCAACATTGTAGACATAGGACGATACAATTTACCTACGTCAATGGGTACTGTACAGCGCCGCATCTCGTCGCTTCTATTGTCAAGTTATTTAGCGCGATTTCCATAAAGTCGATAAATATTAAATATTATAATTTTCGCGTAAACATCCGTCCACGAAAAGTATCCAGCGGCGGGTTTAAAAACTCGTAGACGCGATTTACCTATTTTTCGTACAGCGCAACGTATATATAGTATAGCGTGTGCCTGAACTCGTTTGATTCTTTGACTCACGTGCGAAATTACTACGCCACACCGTGGCCACATTATGTAAAAGAATCGACTTACATTGTATCACGAAATAACCGAAAAACTCGATACAAAGCTTTACATAGACGATTTGACATTTCCGATGAATATGTTAGCTTGTGAGCCACCGTGTACGAGTACGTTTCGTGTGAGAAATTTAAATCAGCTCTTGAAAAAAATAAACGTCACGTTTTCCTTCACTTTAATACGTAATAAAAATGATGTACATTGTAAAACAGATGTACTTATATTCGTTTCTAGTACTTCACACTGCCATGTAAGATGTATAAATTAAGCTCGTGAAAATTAAACTTTTTCTATGTTTCTCCTTTTACACGATCCCTCAAAGACGAAAAAAAAAATCCAAACGACGAATCGAACGTGTAAAAATTCACCGCATTTCCCATTGGTCCGGTTTTATTAGCAGGAACTTGACACTAAAATGTTAATCAGTACGTGATTGTTGATTAAATACGACACTAACGGCTCGAAATGAAACGTAAAAGCAACATTGTAACTTGTACCATTTCAAAAATAAATTCACTTCGTTCATTAATGCGCTGAACGTTGCCAAGTGTTCACGACTGGATTGCAATTTATGCATTTTTAAATCGAACAAATGCCAATAAGGTTGACGACAGATTCATACATATGTACCTTTTACGAGGTGACAACTACTGTTCCAATCTCATCAGCGCATCTTACCCGCTCCTTCCTACCTCGACGCTGTAGGTAGGCCATCTCTAAACCGAGGGAGAAAATTTTTGCATCAACGAAATGGTGAAATTTTCAAAGCTATCTTGCCTACTGCTGCGTACAACACTCTCTTAAGAAACATACGTTTGCGCCATCGTTTGAACTCTCGTTTTATTGTTTGTTTTTATGGCGTTTTCTCGTAAACGGAGTGAGGTTGTATTAATTGAAGGGACTATTTATGGATGCGTACAACGTAGACCGGGAAATCAAGGAATGGCCATATTAAACGGGAATATTTTTCGTGTTTGTTTTGATTTATTGATATATACGCATGGTATGCTGCGCGAAGGTCTGCGCTGGGTTTCATTTCTCGCCTTACGTGCCACTTCGGTTCGGCCCTTTTGACTTTAACGCGTCAGCCTAAGAGGACGGTTGAATTTTTTTCGGTCATTTTCACAAGTTTGGACAGCTGTGATCGGATGTGAAGAAAGGGGGAAGAAAATGGGTCAGAATTTGAAGTGTCAAAAGGATTCTATTTTTTGCCGTCGTCGTCGTCGTTGTTGATGTTCTCCAAGGAATCGAATTGAAATTTTCCTAAATATCGCACTCTATAAGCACAAAAATTTTTCTATTTTTTTTTTTGCAATATGGTTGGTCCTAAAGTTTTTAAGAAAATTTTCCGTGATAGTCAGAATTTGAAAAAAATTGTGAGGAGATTAATTCTATAAAAATAGAAAAATTCAGATTAAAAAAAAAAAATCTATTCACAGTACCTCAGTAATTCTCCTTTCTTATTTTTTTCGATAATACAATCTTTATTTTTTAAAAAATTATGAAAATTGTTCAAAGAAGAGATTTGTAAGTAAATTAGAAATTTTTATACCTGAATTGATTTATTTTAGAGGTACCGTTTGAATATAAGTATTTAAATACAGAAATGAAAAAAAAATGATAGAAAAAAACTCACAATTTACGCACATATTTTCACCTGGAGAGCATAACAGTATTTTTGGCAATTTTCAATTTCGTCCATTATAAATGACGTAATAGCTGAGAAATTTCCCAAATACGTACTAAATTCAAGCTCGCACGAAAATTCCAAAAAATCAATTTCACGCAATAAGACTGTAGAAGAAAAACGAATGTTTGAGAAAATTAATAAAAAAATATGTAGGTGTTGGCTGAGCGCATTTTTCATATCAGAAGCAATATTTCATCGCTGTGTACGCGAGAACCACCCATCCTTAAAATTTATTCCAACTTGGGTTCGATTTGCGGATCGAGTGGATTCGATTATAACACCACATCCACCTATACGTTCGCCATTAACGTATTATCAAATTGTACGAGTATGACAGTGTAGAGTCGAGAATCGAGAGTGGTATTGCGGGGTACGGGGGATCGAAATAGAAAGAAATAGGATAAAAAAAAAAAAACCACACACAGTCATCGTGCCGAGATACAACGCATACTGATCTCGAATCCATGCCCAAGCTAACGCATCATTAATCTGCATTGTAGTGGCTGTGCCTTGTGTACGTAGACGTACACATCTACGAAATAATAACCGGCGTATATTAATCACAAAATTCTTTCGCCTGCTATTTACGCTGCGAGCGTTTAGTTCACGAATTACAGGGCCATAGGTACTTTTTAAACACTCCGAAAGTCTTATACCAATAACCTATTCCAGCATGGAGGAACATTGTTCGTTAGAAACAGAGAAAAAAAACTCCAATATGTCGAGTCATTACATTAAGCGCATAGGAAAATACGTACCGAGCTACGTATACCTGTATTATACACGTGAAACGACGTATATACGCGCAATGCACTGCACACTGCACGGACCAATGTGGAGAAGGAAAAAAAAACTGCGCTACGATGGACCCGTAAAATACCGGTACGTACTTATTTCTAGAAAATGTCAGACAATGATTATAAAAACGAAGCCCAGATGATGGTGATTACGATAGTGGTTGGTTATTAAAATGAAGTTGAACTCGTAATAAATAGGGAGCTGTCAAGTTTAACGTACTATTAATCATTGTCCTGTGTATAAGAACAAATGATTCTCTCTGTTCAAATTTTCAAAGATATGCAACATAGAAATATGTATTACGAATGCTCTTCCTTGTGTACGCAACGCGCGCTCGGTCAGCTTTACCTTAAGTACCTGTAGGTCTACTCTAGGTACGACGGTACCTGTGTTTTCATTTATGTACATCGTCGATCGAAGACGAAGACCTGGCCAATATCGTGAAATTGATCGCAGGTGATTCGAATACCTATTTATCGAAAGCTAAACACGAAATACTCCTGCTGTTTCACCCTGCAAACTTTCACCAATCACCATGCAACGCAGATTTCCAGTACGTATGTATACGTAAAAACCCTTCTTCGCCAATACGAGAGTACCAACTAATTCGCGATCGCCGCGCCGTACATATACTGTTTATGTATTTTGAATATACTAATGATTAATCTTCTCACGTTTGCTAATTCCTTATCGTGGTTCGTCATCGTGAATAATATCTCACAACCGAGGTTGCCTACTCGTCGCAAATATTGCCACCCAAATGAAACAATAAAAGTGGGCAAAGTAACTACTCTACCCTAACAAATTTTTGAATAAGGAAATTTCGCGAAGTCGACAACTTATTCTCACTGACCTTTACGATGTACACATTGCTTTGCTGTTTTGCTAGGGGAAATTCGATCCGGGAAAAAATTATTATTTCAGGATAGAAAAAAAATTACGTCATGATTTTGAACAGAGTTTTACTTATGCGCAATTTTCAATATAAAGACGTAGATTAAATTTCCTTTCACTCTTTGCTTCTTAGGCAGAAAAAAATAATAATAAATCACCAAATGAGTCGTAACTGATCAATTAATACGAAATTCTTGAAACACTAAAAATCTCATAATTTGAAAATTTCTTTATTTAGTAAAAGATGGAAGTATAAAATTGTGCAAAATTTTAAAAAGTATTTCCTTCAATAAGTGCTTCTCATCACACAAGAAAATTCCAATATCGCGATATTTCGCTCTTCTTCATGACGTCTATTGAAATCATTCTGATATGATACCCTCCACCAGCGGATCGTCGTCACTTTGCAGACCGAATTCAAATGTCAACGTACTTACACACACGATATAAGCTCGAATAAGGAAATAATTTATGATAAAATGACAGGCAACGAATATACGCGATGAAGTAATACGATATAAAAACCCGCTATATTATAAAAGAAATGATATAGATAAAATGGTAGGTAATGAAGAATAAGGGTACGGAGTAGAAGAGAAAAAGGAAAAAAGCACACGTTACAGGGTGAAATTATCGAAGAAAACGGGCCATTCTTGTAATATTTTTTACCACTGTCACGAATTCTTTCTTTAATATTTCATCAAAAAAAAAGGTGGCAATTCCTCGCACATGTATAAGTCAAAATTAGCACATAATAAATATAATTTATTACGTGGATGGAAATTTTCCATTTCTAATCATTTTTACCCTTTTACGAACCTCCTACACATGAAAAAACTCTTTGTGTAGAGAAAAGTGGTGGTAAGGTAAAACTTTTTGTAAGCCACTGCCTAGACCTACGTATACGTGAAAAAAAAATTGAAATGAAAAAAGGAAAAAGGTCATCGATAAGAAAAACAAAATTAAAAAGTCAATTGCTCAGATAAAAAAATTAACCATCGCGCGCGGTTGATTAACCTGTCAACGAGTGATTGTTTACAAGAAAGATGGCGACTCGCGTCACATGTTCGACGTGATTATTTTCTCATTTTAACACGAATCATACAATGTGTAAAACAATGGCTTTCAAAGTGTTGGTATTTAATAATATCTCTTCTGCAGCGGAAAAAAATACCTTCTATTGTGAAATTAACGTCTGACATAATAACATTTTCAAGAATAAACTTCGCCACGGGATACAAAAGTATCGTTTTCAGCAAAATATTCATCACACAAATAAAATCCAAACGTTACAGGTGGCTAATACAGACATAACGCGCCGAAAGGGGCAGGGGAACTTCATGCACTCGACCCAAGCGAACCTACCCAACGTATACAATGCTGATCGGCGAGAATAAATCGACAACAGCGAAAAATAATCGATTTATATCGTCATTTACTAAATTCTCTCGAAATCGTACATTTAGGGTGGTTTCTCCCTAGTATATAAAAGTATAATGGCGTGTTTTATAATAAAACGATGAAAGATCACCTTCTGCCTGTACCCGACCCAAGTCAACTAAAAAGTGTGGTAAACTGGATAAAATACAAAAATACCGACGAAGCGTGCACCGCGTAGCCCATACACGAGCGTTCCCAGGTTCAGGTGCGAGTTTCTTTTTATTTTTTTCTTCGTTTGGTAATATCTTTCTTTTACCAAAGATCCATCTTTGTAAAGATACAGTGATGATGAGGAAAAATCACATCGTTGTTTTTGCTGCTTTATAATTTCACCCATCAACGTTTTAAAACACAAAGATGACAAGTCCAAAGTCGTAAAAATAATTCGTCTTGCTCGTTCAAAAATTGGACGTAATTATACTTTAAATTGAAAATATTTCTTGCGTTAATTTCTTATGCTCGGTAGGGTGGTTTTTTTTCTCTCGATTGTATTTGGGTTTATTCAACCGTTGAAACAATACTTTGAAAGGAGAAGAAAGAAAAACAACAAGGAGTTGAGATTTTTCAAAAGGAAGCACCGCGCTATTCGGTCCATCCAGATGTAAGAAAAAAATTAATGTAATGAAGAAGATTTTGAATCTCTTTTTCATCAAAATTTCTGAAAATATTTCAATAATATTCGGGAACGCCATAACTATTCTTAATTCCGGATTTTGGTCTAGATAATTTTTTTCCTAATTTATTCGACTTTTATTGAGCTGAAATGGACAATCGTTGACGCATTTAAACTCATCCAGAGGGAAGAGATCAATTTCGACATTCAATCTCACAAGTTTGATCGATGAATCAATTCTAATTTTTTCGATGAATTTAAATTTTCATAAAAACCGATAATCGATAATCGAAACATCAATTGCGAATGTCGATTTCATAAAAAAAGTGATACTTCGATCTATAATCCTAATTTTTTCGAATTTGAAAACTGAAAATCGATAATTGACTCAAGTTTGAAAAACGCTTTCGAAATGACTTCTTTTTCGCTTTTAAAATATCCGACATTCCAACTGATTTTGAATTTTGATTAGGTTCAAATATTTTCATAATCCCTTTATTTTTGTAACTGAAAAAAAAAAATTTAAGGCGTTCCTAATTTCAATTTATGTTTCAAGTTGTTCAATTTTTAAATTTTCCAAAGATGATCTTACAACTGTTTAAATTACGTATTGGAAAATTTTCAAGGAAGAGAGGAAAATAGTATCGATGCGACAAAATTTCTTTCCTAAATCGAAAACAGAAACCTTTGGTTATCACTCATCGGATAACAATTTCCAAAAATGACACACCTATCTTCCCCTTTCTCATGCAGTACTTGGACATAGCTTGTCCTCATATATAAATCACATCGTTCACTTTCAAAAAACTACTTGAAAAAAAAAAAAACAGCGAATGTAAAGTCATTGAGAACACACCCTACTCTAAAGAGGGCAGACGAAGAGTTTATTGTCCAAAAAAATGTAATCCTCGCGAGTATAAAAACAATGACGCATAATTAAGTGGGGAAAATTGATTTTCGTACACCTAGCACAGTCGAAGTGGGACGATAAATACCATCTCTTTCGAAAAATAGTCCACGCGAGGCAAACAATCGAAAATAGTTCTCGAGCAAGTACCTACGAAATTTCCATAAATTTTGAAATCTAGATTTCGTTTAGATGAGCTCATCTACCTACGTGCCGGTACTTTGATTTAAATTTCTCGTCAAGAATTTCGAGTGTCATCATCACGTCGTCTTTGAAAATGGTTTTAAAAAAGAAATAGAAAAAAAAGTTAAAAAGAAGGTTACAAAATTTTTAACAATGAGACGTTAACATTGGATTTCTACTTTCATTGTCTTGCATTTTGTTCAATTAAGGTTGCGCAACGTGTAAATTTACAAAGCAGTTTAAATTTAATTCGGGTTCACATATGTATATTTCGCTGTGTGCGAATAAGCCAGCCAGCGGGTCCAGCCCATACGTCGTGAATTTTTCAAAGACGATTAACACTGCAATAATACACTAGATAATTTTCGAAGAAATCATTTTCGTAAGTTCCATTCGTTATGTTCTACTTTCACGGAAAGGGGGAGGGGCGCGTAGGCAACGACAACGATCACCCAGCCATCATCATTGCCGCGTCGTCGTCATCGTCATCAGTAACACTCCTCAACACACAAATCTAATGAAATGTGCTTCGCGGCCACACTATAACACATACCAAAGGCAATTTAAAATTCATTACGATATGAAACGGCGCGTACGCGTATACGTATCGTTTATATTCATTATTTTCATACCATTTTTACTTCACACATACTTTTTTTTTCAATACGAAAGAAAAAAAAAACATACACCAAGAGACTACAAACACCCTGCTCTCAACTTGTGATGTTTGCTCAGCGTCAGCCAAAAGCCATTTTAATTCGGTCTGAGGCGCAAGGCGCAATGAACTTAACGTGGTGAATTTTCCTAACACCCTGTGTACATTTCCGAACGTAATAATACGTACATCTAGACTCAGCCTATAATTAAAGCAGTCACGTAAAATAGCGAATGTTTCAAACAATAGCGTTATCCTCGTATTAACGACTTGGATGGTTTTAATTTTTTCGCATTTGTATTGCGAATGTTAAATTTATCACTATGGCGTTTTTTTGTTTTTCGCGTTCTTCTTGCGAATATAGCACGAACAACGTGGCAGTGCTGTAATTGGATCCATAACGCCATGAAATTCACTCGATTAAAAATTCGACACTTGAAAAAAAAAAAAAATTACCCGATGTTATACCTTTTTTGTCGAATTTTGCTAGTCGCTATCCTTTGAGCAATTAACGATTTTTTTTTACTTAAAATAAACGTACTTACTTACTCGTAAATGTACACATCATCGCTTTTTACGTACACTCCCGACTACCAAAAATGCAATCGTTATTTTCTACACACAAAGATGAGAGAAAAAATACTCGCGATCGGGTTATTTTAAAGCCAGACATTTTCGGGGTGCGTACATTTTCCTCGCAATGAGAACCTGATTGTTTTCCACTTTCTAAATACCGAAGAGGGTTATCTATTGATAATATTACATGCCGATAATTTCTCCGAGCTTCACTTACAACTGCTCATTAGCTGCTTCATTTGACATTCAATGACCCGTTTTAAGATTATTCACATATTTAGTACGTAGCATGTACGGTACCGCATAGGTAGGTAATTTGACCGAGATTGATAAAACGAAAATATTAAAAAAAAAATATGTACCTGTAACACGCATGCAAGTACACACAAGTTTTAGTATAACTCAATCCTTCCATAAGTACTTACCGGAAGAGAAATTCGATATAGGTACGTTGTTAATTGTCTGGGCTACATCCGTCACATCGGTATTTTCGCCGTATATTCCCAATAACTCTTTGACCGTATTTTGAAAGTACTCTCTTAGATCAGAAGCGTCGCCGCCATGACCTAGTAACGGATGCAGAAGATAAGGACCAGGTGGAGGTTTCAATGAGTCCAAAATTTCCTTCCTGCGCTGCTCCTGCAACTTGACGGTATTGTCGTCGCTGTCGCTATCGCTGTAATAAGAATTGACGTGATTGTACGGATAAGGTGAGGTGCTCTTGGAACAACTGAGATCCATCGGAGACGACTCGTTCATGGTTTCTTCGACTTCGTCGTCTTTGGCGTTGGGTACGTTGTCGCTAGACGCGACGCTATCGTCTTTGGTAGGTTTACCGGCATCGTCGCCGGCTCTAGAGACGCTTCTGCTGTCGCCAGGGTTGCGTATCATGTCGACGTTGCTCAGATCTAACGCGTAATCTGATTCACTTGAATTGCTAGGGGTTCGATCACGATCGGCGAACGGTTCGCCTTCAGAGTACGCGATATTCCGAGGCTGGAAGTTTTTACGTTTGTTGCGTTTCGTTTCCGAGGACGATAGGTATGATCTGGCCGACAGCATTGAAATTCCTTCCGATTCTGAGTCTATCTCGTCCGAAGTCATAGCCGAATCCATGATGATAGGTCCGCCGTTGTGGGATTTTGGCGTCTCTGACATAAACATGACTCCGGAATCGTTTTCCGCCATTATGATCATTGGTCATCTGTAAAAACGAAAAAAATAAAAATAAATAAATACAATAACAA
>JAAOIU010056996.1:0-11847 GCA_018107765.1 Hypogeococcus pungens | reverse complement strand
ACCTTAATATTAGGCAGGTACTATACTGATGAAACAAACAAATACCAAAATTTCACTATTCATTACAAAAGTACCCAAGTAAAAAAAAAAAATTAAAAATTGAAAGTCTCAATTTTTCTTGTTCCAAGCCAAAAAGACAAGAGATTTTCCTAAAACATTCTGATCAAAGAAGTTTTCATCACTGAAAAGAAAAAGAAAAAGTAAAAAAGTTTTGAAATTTAAATAGATATCCAAAAATATTTCCCGTGATTTTTTTTTTTCAGACATAAAAAACTGAAAACTCAAGAGGAAATTTACAGAACACTGAAAATTTATAAATTTATATCATTTCTTCATATTTTTTGATTTTTCCTGGACTGCATTCTATTTGGGGATTTAGCTATGTACAACGCAACTTAATTACATCACAACTAATGATTAAGGAGCAAATCGTTCATTTTTGTGAAAATAATTGGCTGCCTACTTTTGTGAAAATTGTTAGCTGCCTATTTCTACCACAATAATGCAAAAAGGATTAATATTTTTTCTTTTCAATCAAAATAATCAAAGTTGAATCATTCACCTGCTACGTCATTATGACGTAATGCCGAATGTAACACAGCCCAGATAAACCAAGCGTCATGCGAAAAAAATTGATAGAACTGAAGTTGTAGAGAATTAAATTTCCTATCGTCACTAAGCCGTCAAAATTTTTCTAGGAAGCATACATTTCGTCCGCTATTTGCCAAAAAAAGACCGTTTCCGACTTTTTGAGAAATTTTCCACGTCTCAAAATCTCTCGTTCTTAGCACCAAACTCAGCCAATTTAATCGGGTTTGAATCTATTCACGTAGAAGCTACTGTAAAAATTTTAAAATTTCAGCTCAATCAGTTAATATTTAGCCGAGTTATCGTACGACATAAAAACGGAAACTGCAACAGTCGATTTTTTTTCAAAAAATGTAGCTCACTAAAAACTAAAAGAACTTGAGTTGCAGAAAATTTAATTTCCATTTAACGTTTCAACAATGATTTGTCAAATTTTTTCCATTTTGTTCGTGCCAAATTGACCAAAAAAATTATGCTAAAATACAACAGAAGAACGCAACCAATAGATTATTACCTACCTATTTATTATACTTTACTATTCAACCTCCAAAGAAAAACACTTTGTCAAAGTTCATTTATAAAACTGAATATTGATCGTGTTTGATGGTGTCCCTCCTAATACCACTCAAGCATAAATTTTCGGTCAATTTTTCATTGCTTAATTTTTCGAAAATTGATTTAAAAATTTGAATACCTGATTCGAATATGTTAAAATAATGAAGAAAATAATTTCCCAGTCACCTTTCGTATATCCATCTTATCACGGTTGCCATTTTTTCTCAAGAAAAAAATTACTGCGCGTATTTGAGATTGAGAACAAATTTCTACAAAAGAAACTTCGGTTCCATTTTTCCACTCATTTCGGGCCCCATTTGAGCTAAAGTACTTGAAACGACTCGACACAAAGTTCGGCTTTTATTCACGGCAGACCACCGAGGAAATCATTTTGTTGTGTACGAGTTGATATGAATTTTCTACGTGATGTCGTCGCATAGTATAAAATTAAATTAAAGGAAGCCGTTCATCATTAAAACCTGTTCGCTTCAGGCGTGATATATGCGGTGTATCTGAGTACGTTTTTAATTTATGTCACGTATACCATTCGGAAAGTGAAGTTTGGTTTCTCTTCGCCATTATACTTTATTGTTATGTAAAAATCGAATCGATTCAGGTACATATTACCTACTTTTTTTCATTGTCACAAAAGGGAACTGCGCCATGATACGTGGGATGAAGGCTGAAAAAAACCCGGATATATTTTTTCCTCATTCGATAACGTTGGCGTATTGAAAAATTTGAACGTTCCAGAGAAAAAATTGAATTTCAAATGAAAACCGAATAAATTGCGAATTCCTATCAATTGTGGGATGACTGTGCATGAATTTACTGTACCTACTAATTGGCAACGATATTTAAATTTGAAAAATTTGTAAATTTTTCACCGTTATAAATTCGTGAAAAATACCGCTTAGTTGGTGAATATTTCAAATTACCTATTTGCAGTTGCAAACACTCTCTCAGCTACTCGATAACGGCATCAGTTCATCGTACGTCAAAGCCAGAACAATCCACAACGCCGATACATATCAATTATTAAAACCTAAGCAAATTACAGTATCGATGACTTCTCTATTTTCACTGCTACATACTGAAACGTTCGCAAATATCGATGTACCTCTTCAATTTATAAGAATGTGGACGAATTTTGTAATTATAATTTCATTATGAGAGGATAATACGCGGTACGTGGCTCTTGTTTGAAAAATTTTTACTCAACTCGGTCAAAGTGACAACGACAAACGGAGTTCTAAAACGATGTGGAGTAGTTCCGTTGTTTTTTCTTTTTATTTTGGAGGAATTGGTTATTTGAATAATAAAGAGCGTTTCGGATTTTTACCTGAATACCTTCAATTTGTTGTTTTGTTAACGTTTCCAATGAAACCAGAGGTTTCTAGTCACGAGTAAACGAATATATTTTCAATGTACTGCGGGTGTACTCTGTTTGTCTAACGGTTCATCAGTGTATCGATATAGACGTTGGGGGTTTTACAAACAAAAATTGATATGGCTGATAAGGCAGGGCTTTTCAAGGTGGAGTTCAATTTTTATCAACAAAAACAAACTTTTAAAAACGACGAACCAGGTATCTACGTAATTATTCTTCAAAAAAATGATCAGCACGATAAGTATTTTTTGTTTCTTATGAAAAGTTCAATTTTTCGCAAAACGATTGCGTTAGATGCACGAGTGAAGTTTAGCATTATTCGTGAATTTTTGTATAATTAGTCATTATAATTTAACACGAATTCATACATAAACTGATTACCGAAAGGGAATGTGTAAATTAATTAGAACGAGTTAATAAACGTTCGGTAATGCCAGCGTTATTGGCGAAACACATTCGCTGATTATATGATTCAACGTTGGTGCAGGTCATTCGAGATTTTATCTAAACGAAGATGCGGCCAAGCGAGGGGAAACTCGAGCAGAAAAGAACTATAGAGAACAATTCGTCTTTTCATTTCTGAGAACTGATAGCTCAACTCATCGCAGGTGTAAAAATTCTACCGATTTGGGACTTTGGGATAGATATAGAGAGCAAATTGCGAGTTTCATAATTACGATTACAACTTACGGTTTTCATTGCATTAGTTTTTATTTCAAGACAAGAATCTTGAACTCACCTAAAACAGAAAAAGAAAAAAAAGATCAATTAATTAGATGGCAAATTGGCTGTGATCTTACAATATAGCTTCCGTGCGTTGGAATAAATTCGGTGATGGATGAACGTGGCTGTAACGAAATAGCCATATTTTATGGAACAATTCCTCCACAAAGGGCCGTGCAGATAAAATAAAAGGTCTGATGGACAAAGCAATGCCTAAGAGGAAAATTAAAATATTTTTTCACCTTCGAATATTAGGAAATGTCAATTCAAAGGCTTCCCAGCAACTTCGAAGAAGTTGACCAGTTATTGAAAAATTGGCAAGTCAAATTTTTAAAAAATTATAAATTTTAAAAATTTGACGAATTACGAAAAATGGATTAATTTTAAAAGTTAACGTATAAAATTTTACAAGATTGACAAATCTTGAAAAATTGATAAATTTTGAAAAAATGACCAATTTTAAAAATTTGACAATTTTGAAAAATTGACTAATTTTAAAAAATTCACAAATTTTGAAAAATTGACAAATTTTCAAAAATTGTTCCACTTGTAAATTTTCAAAAGTGATAAAATTTTTGAAAAAGTGGCAATTTTAGCTTTAAAAATATGTATTTATTTCAGAGTTAATTGAAACAACGTTCTTAATGTATATAAGCGGAGTTCCATTAACGACAAGACAGATTTTTTCTTGGCCCTGAACAGGCCTCAAAAACCACTCGGACTCAGGAGTAAATAACGCCTTTTCCTCCCTCTCTGCACAAGCTTGCTTCCAAGGATCTTTCTCCCCTTTGTACCGAGGTCAACGAAATAGTTGGCACGGCACTGTCCCTACTCTACTCGAGATTCTCAAACGCTGTACAAACTTCACTAAAGTAACCACTCATCTTGGTTGATTTTCAACCGACCTTCGTGTTTTTCTAGCGTCGTTTTGTTTTCCTTTAGCGTGACTTTGGAAAAACATCACAAATCTAGATAAACGAGTTTTCGTTAAATTTTCATCCAAGTATGACTACATGACGACGAAGTCAATAACCAACCTCGGTGTTGACGCGCCAAAAAGCGTAACTTCGTCGATAACGAAACACCGATCTCGACTACGACGCGACGTATACCTAAATATGCGACATAAAAGTAAACATCTCGTTGAAAACTTCACCGTCAATGAGCTTCTAATGCAAAAATATAACGAAACCTGGAAGAGTTCTGAATTCTGATGGAGTCGCGGCTACGCGAACTTGAGCTGGCAAAAAAGTCCAAATGAATAGGCAAACGCATCTACATAAGTTAGATAAATTCGGCGTGGCAAAGGCAACGAAATTCAACGAACGAAAAGAAGTAAAATTCTGAAAATTACGACTTACGTAATGGAATACATCGGTTGCGTTTTAGTTCACCGCATTCGTGATTATGTGTTATATCGCAGACCAGACCAGACCAGACGCTTTCGAGTATGTATACTTGTTGATAAGACTCATATTATACGTGTGAGCGTGAGCGAGTACACGTTAGCGTACCTACATATACGTCTCTTCCTTGTAGGTACGATCGTCATTCCGACCAACTTTCACCTTTATAACTAAGGAGTATACATACAGTGCGTGTACGAATACGAAACGTCGTATACAAATTTTACTATAAGCCACCACTATCCAACCAAACGTTATAGTATACTCAACTCAGTTCGCGTATACGCACCCTATGCAGTCATCAGACATCTCGTCCTCAAAAAAATATATTAGTTTTCCGCCCGTAACCGCAAAGTGCACCAGCTATCGAGAAGAATGTTAAGTGTGCATTTGGGTAAACATAGCAGGTAGCACGGATATGGGCATAAGCGGATAAGTAGAGAGGTGCACAAATACGTCGTACGTACGTACACCGGACCGGGACCCGGCACCGTACTGTACAGGTAGGTTGACTACCGTCTTCGTATTGCTTTCTCCGTCCTAACCCTGAGGGGGATTTTACACGCGTTCCAGAAGCTAACCTAACATCCGCTTCCAACAGGTTCATTTATTAATGGAACGCACCAACATTAAAACACATAACGCGTTGTTCAACTTTCGAATGTACGAGTAACACGAAAACAATAAAAAGTGAAAAAAATCAACTCGTTTGAGCTTCTAAAAGACGCGTGGACCACTATTAGGGAAGAATGAGAAAAAAAAAAACAGTTTCTTAGATTTTGACCAAATTTAGTGAAAGGATCTGCTATGAAAGGGAAACCTCCCCCCAAAAAATTTGAGCCCCTAAAGTAAAAGGAGAGGAGAGAAAGAGGTCCTCAGAGTACACGTACTTTTGGAATAACGTGTTTTTTAGCCAATCAAATGGAGTAAGAAAGCCTATCTAGCACTCGAAAGATGCAATGTGAACTTTACACCCTCCGCTTGTTACCAGGGGGTCAAAAATTGCAGATTGCTATTTTCCAAAAAAAAAGAAGAAAAAAAGACTTTATTGGCAAGGCGTAGGAGTCATTAAAAATGGTCAAATAAAAAACTATTTGCAGATTCGGGTTCAGCAGGTGAAATTATTTCGATTAGGACTCGTCAAACAACTGTTTACCCAAAGGAAGAAATTTCGATTTTTGCAACTTTCTATATTTTTCGAAGTTGGACTTTTTTCTCTGAAAATTAATTTTTCCCATTTTACGTGAATCTATCACCGCCCAAAGGACACCCTCCGGAGTAATTGCCCACTGAACGCCAATCTGCGATAGATTTTTTTTGAACATTTTTGATAACTTCTTTGCAATGTCCAAGTCTTCATTTTTGTTGGAAAATCCCGATCTGCTATACATTTTGACCCCTGGTAGAAATCCGAGTTCTGACTTGAGAAGGATGACGATTGGTCAGGGAGGTGTAGAAACTCAAATTGCATCTTTCAAGAGCAGAAAGTTTCTCACACTATTTAACTGGCTAAGAAACACAAAAAATGCGTTGAGGTGCACTTTGGGGATCTCCTCTTCCCTTTTCCTTTCACTTATGAGGCTCGAATTTTTTTGAGAGGGCTCTTTCTCAAAGAGACATCTCACCGAATTTGGTCGAAATTCATAATATGACTTTTATTTCACTTTGCCCTAACCTATATACCTTTGCTACATGAAGTCTAAGCTTATTCACCACGATCTTGGGGCGGTGCTGCCATTTTCGAATTTTGGCTACTTGATGGGCGTTCTTTTTCTGGTCAAAGTTGCCCACAACTCAATGAAAACAACTCAACTATTTGATATGTAAAATTGTAATGAAGATTATTTTCACCCCAAAAAGATCATTTTCAAAATTTCTCCTAAAAAACCCCCAAAAAATTAATTTCGATATAAATTAAGTATTTCCAGCCATTTTTCACACAATGTGATTTTTGATATTTTCAAAAAAATTCTCAAAATGGGAAAATTCGAATTTTTAGGATTTAAAACAGGACTTATTTTAAAATTAGAATGTGTCGTTACACCCACACAGCTAAACAACATCGTGGGATGCAAATGAAAGAAATCGAAGTAGAAATTCACCCTATCCGGCCATCATATATATAAATATACGTATAATATCCTATCTCAAAAAAAGTTGCCCTCGTCTTGTACACGGTAAACACTACACATTTACACACCGCCACAATTCGTATCAAGTTTTAATATGATACGAAAAAAACCTTCACCCTTAACACGAATAACCATAGGATATTTTATCACGAGTACGGTATATTGGCTCAGCGAGACGTTGCCATCTTTTATCTACGTTATGAGCGTAACGATCTTACTGTTAGTTTTACATTATACGAAAAGATTTTATAATACGTTTTATGTAGTTTCACGTCTTCCATTTACTGGTACGTTGAAATCGAAAGGGTACTACAATAATTTTACCAATAAAACTCACATACGAGTGTTATCATTCATATATTTAGAAAAGTAATCCGAAAAATCCAAATTTTCAATTCCAAACTTTACCCATTTTTTTTGCTCATTTTCTACACACGATATTCTCTCACTTTGGATAACAATTTCGTAACGGCTTGGTTTAAAAATTAGTTTGAAATATTCGAACAGTATCGATTTGAAGAATTTGTAAGTATATTAAAAAAACTTCAATTTTTCGAACGAATAAATTCAATTAGGCCTTATCAATTTTCTCCAACATCAAAAGTGCAGCCTTAGAAAAACGTAACTTTTTCCTCTCGTCATTGACTTTAGAAAACTAGAAGGCATCCTCTTATTGAAAATTTTAGTTTTTCGAAAGGATTTTCGAATAAATGAAATTTCTGCTTGTAATTAGTTTTAAAGTTTTATTCGTCTCGTATAAAAAAATTCCCAGACTGTCTATCTAATTTGTACATTCCGTTTGAAACAACCATTCTTGTCTACTTTGGTTTTCGCCTACGCCCATCCATAGTCTGAATAATTCGGTCAAAGAGTACGGGGAAAAAATCAATCGTACGAAATTAAATTTTCGTACACGACGCGAATAGAGGAAAAAATTTAACATCGCGTGGGAAAAAAGCGCTCGTCGGACGCGATGATATTACTTTTTAATAAAGTTCGCATCGAAAGCTTCGATTTGGATACGACCGAAATCGCCTGCTCGTTTCCCTTCTCATTCGACCAAAAAGTTTAAATAACCAAGACTATAGAATGATTGGACGATACACACGGGCTAGGTAAAGAGAGAGGAAATAATGGCGACGACGACGACGACGACGACAACAACGGCGCTACGTAAACGAGAGGAAAAAGCCATTGCTCCCTCTAATTCAAGGACGCCGCAGCCAGACGCACATCGTATACATCCTCGTGTCTCTCCGCTTCGGATGTTCGCGATTCTCACCGACTGAACAGAATCGACTTGACATTCTAACGTTGGTTGCTGCGTAATTACATCGTACGCGTTATTAAACCACCTATCTGGCAACGAAATACATTGCACGCGTATATTTGGGTGTCGTTTTTGTACCTGAATGTAATGAGTGGACGATCGTGGTTTTCTTCGAGCATATTTCGAAATAAAATAACCAGTACAATAGTGAAAAAAGAAAATTCTCGATGATGTTTTTAAGGGGAAAAAAAGAATACAGACGAAAAAATACATTTTTATTTAGGTACCTAATTTTACATCGTTGAAAAATACTCAAAATTTTTCAACCACATTCCACTCGAAGTCTATATAAAGTGAAGGAATACTTTCGATAGAATTATAATTCAACTTATATCGCAGTAAACGTGAAACACCCAAATAAGCTGAGCTTTTACAAAAAATAAATTTTTCATAAAATACTTCGTTCAAATTTTACTCTCTGCTTTTTATATTTTTATAAATCACAGCAAAGTTGAATAAATTGAAAACTCTGAAATTCATTGGGAAAAAAACGAGACATAATAAATGCATAAAATACCATCGTAATCTTTCTTTATTTCATCTTCTCCAACAAAATTACACTATATTCAAATTTTTTACGAGAAAGAAATCGCTCATAAAAGTGAATTTTTTTGCAACTATTTTTATATTTTAGTACTAGACGCTTCCTCTCTCTGTTCTTCGGGTAGATGATGTCAGAAAACTAGAAATTTATTGGGGAAAAAATGACGCTCATCATTGGTCAAAAACTAATCACCAAAGTAGATATGACAATTTGATACCAAAAATCTTCGAAAATTGAGTTATCATAGACTTTCAGCCAAAATTTTTGAAAAATAAAAATTCTGCCTTGAAAAGAAATGATTGATAATTTTTTCCTCGTGGTTTCACTGACCACCCTGCCCTGATGTCTGTGCCTTTCATCCCAAAAGCATACTAATCAAAAATATCAATATTTAAAAAAAAAACTCAAACCAAAAAATTTTAAGAAAAATTGAATTTTTATAAATTATACTCCCTCTTAAGTATAGGGATATAGGTAATGAAGTCTCGACTCTGGAAAGATTTTGCTTTCAATAACTCTTTTCAGTTCAAAAAAAAAATTAAGTACACTTATTTAATGAAACAAAAAAAAAAATCGAACCCGACTTCGACTGCAATGTAAAACAAATTAATCTTCAATTTTCCCATTAATTAAAATCAAAACAAACAGAAAGAGCACGGGAAAGTATAAAAATAAAAAAAAACTCAAAGGAAGATTAATTTCCCTCCAGCAATTTTCTGCGAATTTCACTAACACGAACTTAGCAACTATTTTTACACCGAAGAATGGAAAAAACCGACGAAAAAAATTAATAAGAGGTTATCGAAAAAAAAACTACACAAATGACCGGTTATCTCGCACAATTCAATACAATCTTCTCCAGGTCATAACAATTTCATTCTTCTCATTCTAACGCAATCGTGGACGTTTTCACTATTTACGATCTTGACCTTGAGGTATCATTTTCACGGTCGTTGTTTTTCTTTTTTTTAAACCGTTGAAAAATGAACAACTTATATATCTAATTCGATGCTCCAATCGATTATTAATCAATCGTGGTAAATATTTACGAAAAAGTAACGTTCGACAAATATGCGATCGGGTAACGCAACGAAAGTATAAATACCGCGTATTAGACTAGGTCGATGCGTCGCGTCACATTTTCATTTACGACGATAGAGGTTGAAAAATAATACCCGACTTTTGGAGCTTTCTTTTCGTTCACCCCGAAACGTTGTTGGACAACTTCGACCCTACGGTATCGATTTCCGAAACAGTAACAAAAGAATCGCCGTTTTCCATTATTTCGCTGACTCTCGAACTCGAGAATATAAAACCACAAAAATAACTCGCTTACTCAAACCACATCTTCGAACAATATCGAAAAAACCGTAATTTCTATCCTTTGCACCGTGTTCGCCTTTCCTCTCCGTTACAATGAAAACAACACTATTCAAGTACTACATACGAATGTACACTCCTATTATAAACATCGTCGTTGTCGATTACAAAACACGTAATTCAATACCACATTCTACGCAAAAGTGTTAGATCATTAGCAACATCTTTTGAATTATGAAGCTGCGGGAGAGGTAAAGAGGTGTGCTCTGTGTAGCCGACACGCAGGTACCTAGACTAATACTAAGTATACCAATACCTACATAAAAAGAAAAAAAAAGCATAGGAAAAAATTACACACTATGGCTAGTTAGAAGAAGAGTAAAGCCAGCACATACAAAATGAAATCAGGCAACGCCGCTCTTTGTATTTAAATCATTATAATGATTCTCAAAACGACACTACTGAAAAAAGAAGGAAAAAATACATAAACAGTATCAAAGGTATACGTATATTCTCCAAACACGCGTTCTTTTCAAAAATACGTTTCATACAAAAACATCACACCAACCAGCAGCTTTCCAAATCCACATTTTTACGGTCGTTTCCTCTTCGAATAAAGCATTCGTCGAATCTCGAAAACAATGAGAAATTTAAATCTGATCACGATGGTCAACACGGTCGGTCGTAATCGCGACCTAAAAAAAAGTAACGCTAATGCGATATCGATGTAAAGAAAATAACCAGCAGTCTAGCCTGCGACTTTCGATTCTTACCAAACGTTATCTGCAAGTTCTACTTTTTCCAGACATCTTACGCCGGTAAACCGCCAATCCAGACGAATACTCTGACCGTGCGAATTTTTTAACCCATCGTAAATAAGCACTCGGCCACTTTTGGCCCATTTAAATGGCCGCAAAAATCGCACAGAGTAATCGGGATCCACGCGTAGATAAGATTACGCGTACACAGCTAACCGAACCATCATGCCCATTACTCCACATAGATAATTTGAAATCGAGTGCAAATGAATTCACCTACTGAACCTTCGACTATTAACCACCATTTCCGAAAGTTCATCGTATCGATGATTTCTAACGCCACGGTGAAGCAAGGAACACAGAAACGGCCTTCACCGAAACAAATCAAAAAAGGCGTCACCCGGCTCGAATTATACGCGATGGTCTGCTGATTATAAATTCAACCGTAGTTTCGAAGGAATAGGAAATGACATCTTTGGCTTTCGATCGGGTCACGATGAAGGGGAAAATTCAACGTAAGCAACATCAGAGTATCTAACGAATTTAAGGAAATAAAAATTTCCACTATTTCTTAACGCGATTTCCCCCTGGCCCTAAATTTTCAAGCAAAAAATTTGGAATCAAAAATTCGAAAAAATATTGTGTTTGTTCCTAGATCGGTAGCGACCCATCATTGCAGAAACCAAGTTGATCATTCAATTTTTTCCCCAATGAAAAATAAAATTCATCTTTGAAGTACTTATACCTAAGTGGACTAAGAACTGAAAATTTTCCCGTCTAATCAATTACAATAGGTTTGGAGTAGTACTAGATCCTTCAGTAAACCTGCGGATTTTTTTCCAAAACTAATCAATCGTTGGAGAGAATTCGGACTCGGATTTTCAACAGTGGCAGAAAATATCGGAAAAATGGATATTTATGGAATCGAGAAATGATTAACAACCACCATTCGCTTTTTTACGAGCAGGCATCTAACAGGAAATTTTGAAAAAAAAAAACAGTAACTTCAGATAACTTTTCTTCCTGAAAGAAGTAACCAAGTTTTCATTTTTTTCACCTCTAAATCAACTTGGCTAGCAGCTGCTCAATGCCCCGTCCCCC
>JAAOIU010056652.1:0-11186 GCA_018107765.1 Hypogeococcus pungens | reverse complement strand
CCTAAACGCTAGCGATGCAAACCGTTGCGACGAAGTTACCAGCCACATTTCGGTACAAATTGTGCACTGGATGAAAAACCGTACGGACATTGGATACGTAATTAAAATGGTCGGCTAATTAAAAAACTCTGGTGTAATGGAAACGCTTACATTTTAATGGAGATAAGAAAAGTAAGATAGTCTAAATTAGTACGTGCTGCGCTGTAATCGAACTTGGGACATTCGGACTATAAATAAAAAAAAACAACAAAAAGGGGACAATCTATGTTAAAAGTTGTAATGTATCGGAAGGAACAAATTCCACTTTGTTCGATAGAATTCAACGGAAAGAAGGAGTTAAAAAGTAGCGGGAAAAAAAGTTCATAAATACGGGCGTTTAGATAGCAGCCGGGCGTTCAGCCAACAGCGAAAATCTCACGTAACGCTTGCCATGTTAAATCTGAACCGATTTTCCGAGAAAATAAAAGCCATAAGCGGTAGGGTTAGTTGTGCCAGCATCAATTGCTATCTTTGTGCAAAATCTTACCGCACACGCATCCATATCTTTTGGAAATTAAGCGATGTTCTTAGAGTTACGCTTTTCTAATGTGCACGCGTACCCTTGGCCTAGGTCTGCGCCCGACAAACATCGAGGGTTATAAATGAGCTTTTCTCATACACTTCCCGTTCCGTTTCATTCAGACCACCAAAGCCATTGCAGCCATAAAACCGGTTAATGGTAATAACGCAGAATTACATAGAGACCTTATTTCTAGTGTAATGCGAATTGCCCTGAGATGGCATTGTACGACGTAAAGTTGTTACTCGAATACGTATTCGCAGATTGCAATTTTCCAAGGCACGGGACGTTTGTTGCGGTGAGAGAATTGGCTGGAACGAGTGTTACGCTTTTTCCGCAGTAATCACCTCAAATTGTATGGTGATGATTCTATTCTGCTCATACCATAACAGTTCGATAACAAACTAACCAGAAAAGGTACCAGAAAAAATTATGAATCAAAATCCAATTTGGTTCAGTAAGTTATTGATTTTTTTCTTCCTCCGTCGAATAAACTTTAAAAATTCGCTCGATACATCGACAGCGAACGAAACCAACCTTTCCCTGAAAATGTCGATCAAGCTCTATCCGTAATGAAGATCAGACCAAACGACACATTTTTTGCAGCAAACATTCCACCAATTTCGATTTCCTCAAAGCGGATACATAGTGAAATTTGTTTTGCCCTCACCAAAATGTTGAGAAACTTTTTCAATAATTTCAACCATATTGAAAGCTTTGTACGGAGAAAGATTTAATGACCTGACGAACTGAATAAATACCTAGGTATCAGACCGACGTTTCATTTTGAAATATAAAGTATGTACAATTTCTAAATTAAATTTTAGTCTAGATGAGGGGACAGGAAACGCTGGCTTTCAGCATGTACGAGATAATGCGAATGAAAAGAAACTACTCCAAGTTGTACTTCATAAGGTAAAGAGATGGATTTTATTACGTCACCGTCGAAAGAATGGCTCTTTTTGGGTAAACTTCGTGATCGCGTTACATCTTTACGTAGCTGCGGCGTCGGCTCGAATTCAAAGAAATACGACCGCGTTTATACGACTTGGTGAATACAATTTTCAGTTCATATTGAGACTTTCAAAAAGATCGAGGTGATGCTTTATGTTTCTTTGTGCGATGATGATTTTTCTGAATTACATATTTCAAAGAGTGAATCAAAATATGAACCAGGAATTCATTTCCAGGAGCGTTCATTTTTATCAATTAAAAATACGCTTGCCTACTTTTCTCTTTAAGAAATTGATACCTATTTTCAAAAGCAATAATCAACTTGATAAAAATCCGTTCCTTGCTCGTTCGTATCGTGAAACTTTTACGACTGCATAATTCAAAATCGAGAATTAAAAATAGCTCCCGGGCGTATTTCCACTAAAACCTTATGCACTTCGTTTAAGCCATCTGAAAGATATATGTAGCACGTTGGAAGAATAAAACTAGTGGCAGTCTGTATTATTGCAGTATCTATAGCTGTTCGTCATCCAGTCGAATTATACGCTTATAAAGCATATCGGAGAGCGCGCAATGTTTGGGATTATTCGGGAATCGAATTTGATTACGTTTCTGTATTTCGGTTCATAAATCAGATCTATTCACTTTTACTACTTCGTTTTTCTCGCGAGCTGGTTTTTTTCTTATTTAACCATATCGTCAATGCGATTTGCGGTATCTTTACAACGACCGAAGTCGATATCGTTTATATTGGCCTTTTATACATTATACGTGTATGTGCGAGATACCATTTGTATGTTACCTTTGGTTGTATACGTATGTGCAGACAAGAGTATATAGTTTCGCCTTACACAATAAGGAAACTTTCGCGAATATAATTAAATATGCCCGAGTATTTTTGAGGATTAACTTCATCAAAGTACCTCGTACCTACCAGTCGAAAGTTACAATAAACTGGCGATATCGAAAGTGAAGGTGTATTTTCTATAGCTCTGGATAATCTTAGAAAACTCCCGCCAACTGATAACTTCAAATAAACACTGCCAGAGTAATCTCGGTATCTTGAGAAGTTTTATTATTAAAAATATCTATGTATTGCGCTCAGATACAACGTTGAATTTTGAAATGAATCTAAACTAGAAAATAGAGATGCCGAAACGGACGCGACGAAGCTACGCGAGGGTATACGTGGTTTAAAATTCTCGTACGGTATTTTATCATTGACACATAATCCCTCTCTTGTGGTATACACTGCCGCCGTACATACAAAGTTTTGGAAATTATTTTAATCGACGTGTTATATACACCCTGTAAGTATACACTGACATTGCTGCTTTTACCTTTAGCTAAATTAATGTACTACCGATTGTACACCCTCGGCCTCGTCGCAGCTCGTAGTAGGTAAGTACACGTAACCGCATCTCGTCAAGATATTTGAAAAGTTACAGTTTTACTACCCGCTGGTAACAAGTAAGTACTAAAAGCCAAATCTGCGATAATATAGTGTATTACTCGTCGTGACGTGCTTAGAATTTAACTAACTCGTATAATGACGATAATACCGCCGAATATAAATGTTTTTATCAAGTCGCTTCCGTCCCTTGGAAGGATACGTCCTCGCCAGTACAGTAGCTCGCGCCAAACGACTATAAAGGACCACTATTTGTAATATTGTTCTCCGGAGAAAGAGAGTGCGGGTTCAAGAAAACCTCGACGTAATGGATTTAACTCGAGAAGGGAGCGTAGCGTCGAAGAGGTCTAACACAGAGATGAAAATGCTGTACCATCATCGACGTTCATTTCATACTGAATAAAAATTTACATACAATAAAACAAACACTTCCGTCTTTCCTCCCGAACTCAGCAGTTCAACCGACAACACGCACAATTCCAAACTCGCTACACGATATTATATGTACCAACTATATATGAAGGACACGAAAAGGAAAACTTGAAAATTACACCGACAAAGCTCTTTTAAAAATTGGCTAGCGACTTTGAAAGGGGGTAATCATTTCGCAAAAACCGCAAAGCTTTTTCTTTGCCAGGCCAACTTGCCGTTTTATTGACCACCCAAGTAAGAAGAAAAAAGCAAGCGCAGGAAGGAAATCAGAACTAGAACACAAATACCAATACGATTATAATAAATGATCCCTGATGATTAATCGATCGCTATGGGAGTAGTATGTTATTAAAGACGTACACTTGGGGAGGAGGCGAAAAGCGAAAAAAAATCTCTCACGGAGCTGTAACAGATCCAGAACATAGAAATTTAAGAAGATTAATGAACTGATAATGTTACGTACGATGTACGCCAACAATCTAGACTGAATTTTCTTTTCTTTTTTTTAAAGAGAATCTTTTTCAACTATTTTGGAAATGAGATGATTTTGGAAACAAAAATCGAAAGTTTTCAACGAGACTGCTAAACTCAAAGTTGTGCAAGTAGATACTAATCTAAGGAGGAAATTTATAAATTGGTCTGCGGCGAGCTAAATTGCTCTTCCATACGAGTAGATCAACCACTGGTTAGCTTTTGCATACATAAGGGTAAATTAATAATCAGGCATCATATTTCAAATTTTCCAACAAAAAAAAAAAAGACCAACTTTGACTCTAGCAACATACTTAAGTAACTCAAAAATGAACACTTTTTCACATTCAATTCATCAATTCAGTTTTTAAAAAAAACTTGACGGTTTTTTTTTGAAAATTCAACTTTTTTTTATAAATACCTATTAATTTTGAAATTTTGAATTTTCAAAAAAACTATCTTTAGAAAAAAAAATAATCAGAACCGTAGATTTTCAAGTGAATAATTACATTTAAAAAATATATATATTCAATAAATGGTGCACATCACACATTTATGTTTAACAATTTTTGTTTTCTAATTTTCAATTTTTTGTTCATTTTTAGACTTTGAAAAACATTTAAAAGAAAAACAAAATTAATTGTCAATTTTTCTTCAGAAATCCATTTTTAAGTACTCGGATGATTGAAAATTTTTTGGGAATAATCCATCATCGAAGTATTCAAAAATTTTATGATCACTTAGCGAGTACCTTTGGATAATTCTACCTTATTTGTTTTTTTATGTCTTCAAGTTTTTGCAAATTTTCAAAAAACAAAAAAAAGAAAGAAAAAAAGAAATGAAAAAGAAATTACAAACTTCAATTTTTGAAAATTTAATTTGTCACCAATTTCAGAAATATGTCCTTTTGTTGATTTTTGAAAAATTAAGAAATGTTAAAATTTATATTTTCAAAAAACTTTGAAAAACTTCCAGCTTTTTTTTCAAATTGAAAAATTTTAATTGAAAGAAGAAATAATATTAGTTTCTTTTTCCCCAAAAAAGACTATAAGAAGATAGATATGCAAGAAAAATTAAAATCATGCAATAGAATACTGCCCAGCGATTAATACGTTAATACGTGATGGACAGACTGTAGAAGAAGGAGAAAAAATTACGAGATGATTGTTTCAGTCTTCCTTTAAGTTAATTTTTGAGTAGGTATACCAGATAATTCATTTTTAAAAATTATGTATGAACTTTTTTTTTTGAAGAAGTAATTAGGTATATATACGCAAGGCGCTGACGTGCTGATCTCATTGGTGAAAAAATAATAACGATAAAATGAAAAATACCTAATTGCGAGTCATCTGCATGAACTTACCTTTCTATACCACTAAAAGAACTCACGCGGCAAAATTTTATAAACCAACGGTGGTACGTGTTGAATTCGAAACAAACAAAAAAAAGAGACAGAAAAAAAGCACTGCAACACTTCTTTCCAATTCATCGTTCCGTGTTTCGTTTTGTGTAATTAACTAGGCATTAAATCATGAAGATTCATACGTATAGCTAGTAGATATTTTCCAGCTGCCTTATTTTGCAGCATAGCCGTCGCGTTTTCATCGCGCCATGCTATACCCGTCGTTTTTGAATTACGAGTATTAGATATTTTAAACGCGAAATAAAACGAAAACGAGTACGACGAATAATTGTATTCACCCAAACGAAAATAAATTGAAATGAATGCTGAAAACGCTGAGTTAGACATGACTTGGAAAATCGGAAAAGGAAAATGGAAAATGAATGAGACGATTTTTGTTCGTTTATTCCTCTGCTAGTATGCTGAAAGAGAAACACGCCATCTCTACTTTTCATAGATACGCTTTCAGAATAACTATATGATTCGAAATATACCCCATGCTCGCCGACAAACGTACCGCGAATTAGGAAATTAGTTTCGCTGGATGCTGTCTGGTTTGTGAGCGTTAATTCGAATCGATTAGCGGGAAATTCATCTTCGTAGCATTTTGTTTTTTAATTTTCAAGGTGATGTACCTATTATTTGATAATATCCTTTGATTTTTCTGCGACAGAAACTAGGTAAGTTTTTTTTTTTTGGAACTTCTTTTTCCATAATAAATCTTCATCATCATCGCTCAAACCGATTCTTCAAAATGATCCATTTCAAAATTTTCATCCACGAGCCACTACAATCAGTGCTATCCCTGCCTGTTTTTACATTTTCTGGTTTGACTTGATACGTAATTATCGTTCAACTTTTCGATGACAGAAACTAAGTAGATGGATTTTTTCGACCTCCTCTTTCCATTAGAAAATCTTCATTACCATCACTCAATAGACAATTCTCAGAAATCATTCATTTGAAAATTTTCATCGACGAGCCATCACAACCAGTATCAGCATCCGCGCAGAAGGGCTGCTTTCATATTCGCTGACTTGGAAAAACTCCGAAATTCATCCAAGCCATCGATATAATTTACGGTTTGCCAAAAAGGTCAACACGCTCATTACACGATGTAGAATGAAAACATTACACGACAAAACAGCCCACAGCTGGTCCCCGACCCCTGCCAGCTTTTCCAACTTCAAAATAGCGGGGTGTTGGAACACAAATTTGAAAAAAGCTCGCATAAATGCTGAATTTGCGTCGGCTGCGAACTGCGAAGTCAACTACGACTTGGGCGACGATTGCGGCCGATGCGAATAAATACTACGCGTCGAGCCGTTTCTCGTGGTGTAGCATAAACGACAGTCTGGCTTTCTCCCAGGAATACGATTGAACGATTTTGCGAATACGGAATATTATTTTGACACGATATTATAAATGTGTTACTAGGGTAGATTCTATCCGGTCGGTATGATTTACATTGAGATTGGGGGCTGTGCGGGGCGGTTGCGAGCTCTGCATGGTGTTTTATTAGGTGATCATTCCGTTGTTAGTTGGCTGAATGACTGTAAACTATCAGATTTTCCGGCCTCGGGAAAATGCCCGACCCCGAAAACGTTGCTGGAAGTTTTCGCTACATAAAATCCATCAATTCCGCCTTATTAACTGCCAGCAATGCTGTCTTCCCAATTGCGCGCTGATAGATGAATGTTGCTCGTCGGCTTTTGTTGGCCGTGCGCCAATTATTTCGGATATAACCCGCCGCAAAATGCCTTAATCCGTATCATTCAAATTTATATTCGAGTGTTTTTGATATTATAGCGTTCAATTATACCATTTACCAGGCTCATTATCGTCGTTGCGGCTGTGTACCATTGCCAGAAGGACAAACGAGACGCTTGTATATGGTAGATGGCCGGCACGGATGATACGTCGCGTCGCGTCGTCATCGGTGATGGGTAAGAGATGCCGACGACGACAATATTTACGCATGTTGTACGCGAACAAGCGTACTACGTACACAATATACGTATCGTGCGTGTTTGGCAACAAAAGTTAAAACAGGCGTAATTTATAGGGTACAATGTACACGTACTTTGTTTCTGTTTAACTAATACGTGTATGTACTATACATACGTATACCTCGGGGGCTGACCCTGAGTAAGGCCGCAGTCGACAAAGAAGGTACGACGTTCGATAAAGTGCCAAATACGGGGGTTTGCAGTACCGCGGTCGAGCTATACAGCATTGTCGTTGTCTGCGTAGTATTTAACGTTTGCGTACACACCCACGTAGAGCATGTGCGGTGTTTAACGTTGAGAAAACAATATAACGTCGAGTGAAACTTGTAATGAACGTCGCACCTACTTTGCCTGCCGTAATTAACGACCTTAATTTATCTACAAACATACGGAGATGATCTTACTTTTAGTGGTGTTTCAATGAAAATGTAAGAGTTGCTATTTATTCGCTGTTTAAGCAATGCCTTCGAATGACGAACACTTGAAAGTATGAGTTGAGGTGGATTTATTTTATTTCATACGTTTCAGTGAGAATGAAGATTGATTGCAAAGATTGGATATTTATAGTTCTACTCTTCAACTCCAATACATACCTAAAAACGATCCATATTACCTTGTCCAGTATCAAAAACAAACATCTTACAAAAAAATTCAAAAAGCAGGTACCTGTATAGACATAAGATACTTTTATGTGATTAATGAAGGTCCCAATGTAGGTGGTTCAACTTGCTGAGCGTGAATTTATAATTAGTTTCATATTTTACTCAATCATTTTTAATGACTTTCGATCCTTACCACACTCTGGCGTAGATTTCTTTTTTTGTTGAAAATCGCAACACACTACTTTTTTACGGACGAAGTTCGATATTGGTGGTAAGGTGATCATCGTAAGAGTGTAGAAACTTGAATTACACTTTGTATGAACTAAAAATGACTCGAACTGAGTAGAAGGAAGAGCAGTGTCTTCTTCGAAAAAAAAGGTAAGTATTTTTGAGCTATGATCTGGAAGTTGTTTTTTACAATTTTCATCAAGGTAAGTTTACTTATCTACAACTTTTTGATTTCTTATACATTTTAACTACTCAAGCGTAGGTATATTAAGTATTCTATTTCTCCCAAGAAGAAAGATCAAACCTCAAGAAAAATATGATAATAGATGTAATCCGGGGACATGCGATGCGAACCAACTGAGTAATAAATGCAAACAATCCACGAGGAATCTTGCCTCGGTACAACAGCAACTTCCGAGGCATCAAAGATGTCGTCGAAGATATAATTGAATAAATTTAACAGTTTTGTATTCCGTAACAAAACTTACTTTGAAACAACGATCGCAAAAACTTACTTTCGTGAAAACGCTCCTGGGCGAAGTGAATAACTCATGCATATTGAAAAACTGTACAAGTACCGAGAAGGTAGAACGCAGGTTGTGAGGGTGATTTCCTCTCTACGACACGCTCACCTTCTAAACAAATTCTAGCTCGCTGAACTTCTTTGAGGTATGTAGTTGTCAACGAGGATTTAACACGCCGTTGTATTGTTAATTCATTATTATGATATGAATTTTGTACCAAAGGTTACCTCAATTCAGTCTTTTCTTGTTTTAAAGGCTCCTAAATTCGTTTACCATCATATTACACTCGTGAAATACAGTTGTTACAGCATCAGCTTCACTTAATGAGAACCAGCCAATAATGAAGGCGACGACATCGTCATTAGGGTAAAAAAATTTGTCAAGGGAAAAACCAGTCGAACTCCTATCGTCATAGTTAAGTAAATCTTGTCCCTCCGTTTAAAATTCATACCACGAAAGGATGAAAAGTCGTTAATTAACACCATGATACGTATTAGACAACAAAGTGATAATTAATAAGGGTAAAATGAGCCAATTACGGCCCATACACGGTGGGTAGATAATGTGTAATTCAAATAAACCTACGTATAACGTGTACTTGCTACCTACGTAACTCGCACTATTAGATAACCAACTGCCTCCTGTGGCAGTAAACCGTTAAACTCGGAAATGGGAGTCTTTTTTTGACATTCATTACAACTTATTGTACGTAGAATTTTTATAATAATTTCGCTCTATTGTAGACCTTTCGGTTGAAACTCATTGACCAGGAAACTCATCGCGGCACATGGTAAAAGTNAAAAAAAACAGCTTAGATCGGCGGAGTTATTCTTAGCGAACCATAGCGCTTAGCAATTTAATCTCTTTGAAATCGGGAAAGCCTTTTTAACGGTTTAAATTTTTTAATACCGTACGAGTGCAAAATGTAATTTAGCAACGGTAATGAAAATTCACTCATGATCTGCGGATACGTTAGGTACTTTTTACATCGTCGTTGGTATACGGAAAAGAGTAGGTATATAGGTTGAAAATTCTTCATCACGCTGTTCATTGGAAAATTATTACATTAGACGCGCGCGATTTTCTCATCCTCCTTCTGCATAAATTATTCGACGAGCGAAACGCGCGTTATGGTGTTTTTGTTGGCAAGTGAGGAAACGTTTTACACTTGGACGATCGACGAAACGCCGCGATGGGTGGCTAAATTTACACGTAATAATCTTTTTACGTCATTTTTCCCAGTGCATGATGAGTTTGAAAGAGAGGAGGTATCGAGGGAGGTTTTTCACGCCGCATAGCAAGCTATTCTAACCCAACTAGCGACCAATCGCATAGCCCATTTAACCGTCGACATACAGTGTTAACCTATAAAAGCCATAATCAACTGCGAAACTTTCAAAATTCAAATTCTACAACTAGCGCAAAATCACATAAAATCCACATACGAATCCTTCGCTTTAAAAAGTCACCGCTCGAGTCGAAGAAGAAAATCCCTTTAGTTCTTATAGCGGGTAAAACGGAAAAGGAAAAAAGAAAAGAAAAAGCAAATACGTGAATATGTATTTATCTGCGATCAAATGACAAACTTAGCCGGCGCTGTCAAACGAACGCGGTATCTTATTCCGTGTAAATCCTCTGGAAAAAGGCTTGCAAACCAAAACGGGGGCAATTTACATGTTACTTTTTGTATTTGTTCTCTCGGTGACGTATTTATTCTTCGTTATTTAAATATAAAAGCGTAAACCAACGACAAGTCACCGTATATCCTTACTAAAGCTGGGTTAAAATCCGACGGTTTCATCGAATTTATTCGATAGCATACGAAGGTACGTAACGAACCAGTATAAAAAAGGAAGAAAGTAGGTACATATAGATAAATAGTGTATGGAGCTAATTACGAACCGATCGAATTTTGGACAGCCTGGCTACGTCGACAAAAATTAAGGTCAGTCCTGTCAGTACAATGGGTATCGTAGGTTTTTTTATGGACGAACGCCATCTAAATGTTGGTCAGATAAAAGCTAAGGACAAGAATGAAAGCGTACAATTTACCATAACGTCTCCGGAGGGCAATTATAACTATCCTGATAGTAGACTTCATAATCCTACACCCTTCGTCATGCATGATTTACCTCTCGAGAGTTATATAAAACTTTTCAGCGATCCGGCGAAGAACGAGTTCGCCCAAAATTGGGGAAATACATTTTTCTCTACTACTTTATGTGTAGTTGTGTACATCCTCATCGATGTAAGACGTCGAAGAATAGAAATGCTAGAAAATGGAAACTCTCGGCGTGCTAACAAAGATGAATGAAATTCGGCTCCGGCTCCGACGTTAAGCAGCATTCCGCAAGGCTCCGGTTTCGTCTTTCATGCACCTAATACGATTTTGTATATTAAAAATTTCTACCTCTTCGTAAAGGATGTCTTGTGTTATGCTGCTAGTAATATAAGTACAGTAGGTATAATGCACCACGTAATATTACACCTTACGCTTGTTTATAGGCCTTGAGCGTGAAATGTATACTTTATTCACGTCGATTCTCATCCACGTGTCGAGCTTGGAGGTATTTTTTTTCAGTCAGTAATTTTCA
>JAAOIU010056592.1:0-10423 GCA_018107765.1 Hypogeococcus pungens | reverse complement strand
TATGTCTCCCAACGAAGGGAAATTTTTGATAGCTCTATTGCACACTTCAAAAATTTCCTTACTAGTTGTAATAAAATAAAGATCACATTTCAATTCCCCTTCAAAAAAAAAAAAAAACTCAATTCCGCTAACCGCTGCCACAAATCTGTGAAAATGGAATCAAGAGATGGCAATCAAGCGAAATGCGAATGGAAAACTCGGACCTTCCTCTCCGGTGAAGATGCAACGGGCCCCCGCGCATCTAACGCTACTACTACGAAATTCGTTCTTTGTGATGAACATGAATTATCAATCATTCTACACTAACAAACAACTGCAAACATTCACCTGTGGGCGTATGTTCACTTAAATTAAGTATTTAGAAATATTTTAAAAAACTGTTCACGAATCATCAAAATGATATAATTCCTTTCAAAATAGTAATTTAGAACTTGCTCAAAATTCAGAAATCAAATAAAATTCACTAGGAAAACAATAGGTATGAAATAGACCGAATATTTACTCACTTTGGAGAAACCGCCATGAATACAAGGAGGACGATATCTTTGTTCACGGTCGGTAAACACTATTCACCGATCAGTGATCAGCTACGTCCAAGAGACCCCTATAATAATAAAGTTCAACCTACATCAATTCTTTTACTTGGAATATGCACAGTTTCAGTGGATGAAATGAAGTTTCAACTAGATACGAAATTCCAAAAGAAAATACTTACTTACAAATGCAATATCACCGCTGTGGTATTTCATTCTGAAGCGTCAACTTTGAATTTGAAAGTGGAACCGTTGGATAACAATCTTTAAGTTTGTACAGTCGGTAGATACCTGCGGCAGCAAGTACTCTAACACGATGGCAGCTAGTTGAGTGATAGAATGTGTTCATTTTCTCAACCTATGATAAAATTCCTGAACTATACAAATTGTAAAAACTACTAACACCAAAAATAACAAACCGTACACTGTACACCTAATCAAATCAACGAAACAACCCAAGTCAGTAACCATCGCCAAGTTCTCTAGGCGGATAGTGAGGAGGTAAGGTTCGTTAAAAAGTTCGCGGTAGACCGTCCCAAATAAAGATATATTCAACTACCTCAATATGTACTAACTGATATCAACATTACGACAAATTTCCAATGCTCTTTTTATAGTTGAATGCTCATTATTATAATAAAACCACATTTCAACGAAAAGATTCGATAAACGGAGAACAGAGAATACCAAAACCTTACAGGATCAGCAAATGGTATTTACCGACTACTGAAACATTTAATTATGCTACTTCTCCCGAGTCTCAGGACGTCGGAATACCCAGACGAGACTAGATCAGAATTCTCTGCAAAATTCACTGGTAGTTAGATATTACCTAAACGTAGATTATCAAAATCTTAATTCATCGTCCGGCTGTTAAATTCGAATCGAAACCTAGTAACAACAGGGATGTAGGAGGTTTACCGGGTGCTGTACATTCGAAAATCAAACGTAATATAAGTCGGTAAATTAGCGATTATCTCTTACCTTGAACATTTGACAATTTAAACAAATAATTAACGATCAAACCGAACACATCGCGAGACAGAAATTCGAAAAACTGCGAAAAACTACAAAAAAAAACAACGACATGGCGGCAATGGCATGGCAAACGCAAAAAAACGCTAAAGAATGCAACCAACGACTTACAAACATCTATGTTACTGGATAGAGCGAAGTGCGAATGCTAAAAAAAAAAAATAAATAGGTAAGTTTCNCATCTATGTTACTGGATAGAGCGAAGTGCGAATGCTAAAAAAAAAAAAAAAGTAAATAGGTAAGTTTCGGAGTCCTACTTTTCGTTTTTTTGTTTTCATGTTTTCAGTTATTAATTCTTACATTTTGAAATTAATATGCACATTTAATATATTTTATATTGTTGTAGTTTAAAATGAACATTACTTCATCATTACCGACTTACACATAATTATGTACAAACAACACGCGCATATAGGTACACAAAAATATTCAGAAACGACAATAACGTTTTTTCTAAAACAACCTTAGTAAAGAAAATCGCAGAGGAAATTATGACGACGATTCTTATAATTTCGAAAGCAGAAAAATTACTACAGCATCGATCGGTAAAATCTTCTTCACATTAGGCAGAAAGAAAAATATATATCGTTAAGTATCCGACATTGAATCATCGCTTTTGGTAGGTAAAGATGGAGCTCTAAGTTTTTCACTTTTCCAAGCTTCGATTTTCTCTTTCAATTCCGCAGCTATAAAAATAGATGACGCATTAATAACGCATAATACTCCAATTTCTTATCTTTGGTCAACGTTTTCAAAGTACCGGGTCGTAACATATCTTCAGACAAGGGAAGACGACTAAACGGATCAGTGGAAGAATTTAGTAAGTGCCTGATGATAACTGCACGATCCATCACTTTACCACAAGGAAGTAATACCGGATCTTCCATCAATGTATCCATTAGAGGATCTGCAAAATATGAACGTAGTAATAAAATGTAAAGTAATTGTTCGTCAATACGAATACAGGTACACGATCGTATTCGATCTATGTGAAAATATTCACCTCGGAATTCTTCGGGAGCATCGTTATAATCCACTTCTTTTTTCATATTCTGCACCGAGATTTCGACAGCACGATCAGATAATCTTCTAAATTGTTCGATTTCTACGGGTGTTTTAATATCAGCTTTTTCCAATCTAATACAAGCGTCCACAAATAATTCTTTACGAAACGAACGCTACAACACGAAAAGCAGAGATGAAAAAAGTTGAATATCGGGTCAGAACTAAGAAAAGTAGAAGTCGATTTTTTGGTATTCACTTCATCGGCTGCTAAAGCGGCAGCAAATTCTTCGCAATCCATATGCAGATAAATATCCACCAATTGCCCCAGTAATTTCTTCGGTTCCCATCCGTATTTATCGGGTTTTTTTACTTTGAGATTCTTGCCTTTAAATAATAAGATCGAAAATTACGAACAGAAAACTAAAAAACTTGAACATGTATAAACGTGGTTGTTAGGAATTACGAACACTTCGGTCCGCACAGTTGCTGCAAATTAAAATTGAGCATCGCCGATAATCTGGTAACTAATTCCGGTCTTAAAAATGGTTCTTGAATATCCTTCGTTAAGTAATGAAACATATGGACGGTTTCACGAGCTAAAGTCAAATACGATCTGTAGAAGCAATACAATCGTTTCAGTTACAGTTATTAACGAATACAATAATCTAGTTGCTTTGATTCCAAATAACGTGAAATACCGCTTTTACCTGCATTGCCTTTCATCGGCGGTTAATTGTCTGGTTTTAGCTTGACGCTGTTCTTGCGTCAAGCTATCCCAAGCTTCCTTATCATTGATTAGTACTTGCACTTCGTGAATACGCTACAAGTCGAACGTAATTTTTCGCATTATTATTGAAAAAATATTGATCGATTAATAATTTTACGTTGGGCTGAAACGAATACAAACCTTTAACGTTTCTAAACTTTCGTCTAGTAAAAATGTCGTGTCGTTCATCAGCATGTTGATAAATTTTACAAACTGTAAACCGGATCTGAAAATAGCGAAAAACAACTCGCATTTAACACATCGAAGTATTTACATAAAATAAAAGCGCACGCAACGTATGTAACTCGCCTGGATTCGTTTATTAAAGTTTGCTTATGAACCGCACTGTCCCAAAAACTTTTCAAGATCAGACTTATGTGAAATCTGATGGTGAATTTATCGTAGAATTCGGAACTAGAGCCCGTGGTTTCGACATCTAGATGTATAAATAATCCGAAATACCGTTTATAAGGCGAATACCATCAACTCGTACTTGACATTATAAAAATGAAGCTTTACGAACCAGTATAGAATTTCATTAAAAACGGCGGGAGATACTGGGTAGATATCGGATGAGTCATAATCTGCACGTATAAATTATCGGTAGTTTGCATCGTGGTATTCAGTACGAACAGCACTTCTATTATCTTAGCTATTAGATAGGGATTTTTGAACGCGTTAGGAACGCAAATAGCTAACAGCAACCACGTAACCAACGTGTTTTCCATATTTTTAGTTACGATGTGAGATGCGAATCTGAAACAGAGCAATCGATACGATGAGAAAATGTACGTCTTTGTGTCGATTTCGCACTTCGCAGCAGGAAACGAACTCACTGTAATGCGAATAATAGGAACTCTGCGATATCTTCGACGAACCATTCGGGCAACGCGGCGAATACGCTCGGTATTTCGGTAGGCAGTGAAAAATCGGACGACGAAGACGACGACGACGTTGTCGAAGGAGACAAATCGCTGCACGGAGTATTCCTCAGAGCGTTTACTAAAAATTCGCCTACGGTTGTATAAAATTCTAGCGCTCTTTTCAATAAAATCCGATCAAAGAGGGCGATATCGGCGCATACTTTATTTCGTAATAAAATCTGCGAAAATCAAATAAAAGCAGGTATTTACATCGAAAACAACTGCGCTCGCGTTGAATAAAAATGATTACTAACTTTTAATTGTTGATTCCATCTCTTGAGTAATTCTCGATTACGAACAGCGTTAAGAGTCGACTTCCACTGCGGTTCTGTGTTTTGGATCTCGTCGACCATCTTTTGTAAATCACGTATGGCTCTGAGGCGACGATGGTATTTGTTCAATATCGGTATAAGGGCGATATGATGGCAGTAAACGGTAAGAAACCAGCATTCCGTTGAAAAGTTTGATTCGGGTTCGACGTTTGACGCTATCGAAAATCCATTCCGCGTTAAAATTGGATTATAAGACGACGTATGCGTGTAGGCATTTAGGAACTTACAAATGGTTTCGAGCCAATCGGTTAGTTCTTGACTAGTCATTTTTATTCTAGTATCTCCGGTTGTTTTGAGGAAACATTTTTTCGAGTAAATATACATCGGATCAACCTTACTCAATTTTATCTAAACGCAGGTTAAAGAAAACAACGTTGATTAGATTGCTCGCTTTGATTATTCGAATAAAGTGACAATAAATAATCAACGTACTTTCACTGAAAGTAATTGCAGTACTGACAATAAGTTGAGCATCAAACCATCAGTGGCTACAGAACGTTCTTCGACTTGATACTGAACTCGTTTTTCGTTTGTTATTAGAAGACGAGAAATGTATTCCATAAAAGGATATCTGGATTCTTTGTTGGAAACGGCGTGTTGAAATATTTTGTGAAGCTGTACCTAGTTTGAAAAGAATGAACAGATTAAGCGTTGGAGTGGCCGTTTCGAATCGTAAGCACGACTGGTTTTTCCACTTACTCGGATACTCTCCAATTCTAATCGAAACGTAGATATCATAGATTTATCCGCTAACGAAGTACCGCCGTTGAAAATATTGTCATTAATCAACGGATCGTCTTCGCCAAATACAGAACAGGAAAGAAAAGGTCCCAAAAAAGAAGTCATAGAAAATTCTCTTCCAGGCACGTTCGTAACCAAGTTGGGAATAAATTGTTTCTATTTTTCGTAAACGACAACGAACGGTTTTTAAGTAGGTAAACTATTTCGCCATACTGAGCACTTAATTTCTACTTCGTCGAGTAGTATTCAAGTACCTGTTTGGTGATCAATGTGCACAGAGGACGATTAGAACTTGACAATGTGGATCTGATTTCAGTCAACTCGAAGAGAAACAGCAAAGGGTCGCGATGAGAATTTTGTACAATGGATGCTCCTTGCATTAGCTGATTTAACCCTTGTAATAGAGGAGTGAAAATCTAAAATGAAATGTAAAATGTTACCACTAAAACAAGAGCTACGTTTAAAAGTATTTTCGTATTATTTTTTCTCGTACGTCGTAAAATAACTCCTGATTTTGGTAGGTGTTAACGACTAATTCGGCTAAGAAACCCCTAGGTAAAGTTTTTTGGATCATGCTGCTCAAAAGCGGGCAACTTTTGTAAGTCGTCAACGCAGATAGTTTTGGTTCTTCTGATTGCAATATTATTTTTCCTTGCGCTAGCATTATCGTAAATTGTATACTTTGAATACGTATTTCATCCAACACAGCGTGGCGCATTGGAGATTTATTTTTCTTCGAACAAAAAACAACAGTAGCGTTAAACAAGATTCACGTAAAACGAACACGAATAATGTCGAGCGATGAACACTCACTTTAGGATTCACAATTTCATCGTCGCATGCTCTCTTGTAACATTCCAGTAGAAAAGAAATTACGGCTGATTTTACGTGAGGATCGCTTTTGCTTTCCTCTTGTTTCGCGACTGTGCTCAAAATCTCACCCAAGACGGCGTTGATGAAATTCTAAATCGAATAACGTTAGAATAACGAGTAAGTACATCATTCGTACGACTTTAGCAGGTTATTAAGAAGAGTTTACTTTGATTTCGCCCGAAAGATGTTCGTCTCCGTACGCGAAACAATTCTGAGATTGATTCATCATTTTCATTACTTGCGACTGCTGCAAATCAACTTCTAATATCGACGAAATTATCGACTGAATTGATTCGAAATTATCCGGTGGTATGGTCGAGGCGGGTTTCTAAAAAGCGGATCGATTTGAGAATATCACGAAAATATAAACTACCAAAATAATCTATTACGCCTTTACTTACCCTCGTTACAACAGGTGATACTTCTTTCGATTCTTCAACTTCCATATTCTCTATGCGCGAGTCATTATCGGTGGAATCTCGCACAATTTCCACTTCCATTTGTTGGACCTCATCTTTGGACTCGTTATTCGAAGAGTTTGAGTTTGTAGGATCACCGCGAATGTTTAATTTTGCACTACATGTACCACTCGCCGTATCTGTCGTCGAACCAAAGTCTAACTTGGAGCTGATGGTCGTTTGTGCTTCATCATTTCCTACGCTAGTTAGTCGTGCTAATCTTCTCCGACGAATCTGTAGAAAGTCACGAAAGTTCGAGTTGAAAAATAATTACAGACAAAAAGCTCGCTGTAAGGAATAGTCAACACTTTCGTTAAAGGTGATTACAAGCAACATAGAATTTACCTCTTCTTGGCTCAATTCACTCATTATTTTTCACAGACGTTTTGACTGAAAAACTGACGAACAAAAAAAAACTGGGGTTACAAGTACTTTTCATTCAACTTTTATCAATCAGTTGTTGTCAGTATTTCAGCATTTTTTAATTTTCGATGACAAAGGAATATATAGAGCTTTTCGTTTCTTACGTCATCATTTCTGATTGGCGTGGTTGCATAGCTTGATTCCCTTGAATTAGGGACAAAATCTTATCAGTTTTAAGGAAAAACTTAATTACTTTGTAATTACAAAAAAAAATACCTTAAATAACTTTTTATTTACGAAGTAATTCAGTTTTTTCTTTACTTACCAAACGAAAAACGAATGCTGGTTAAAAGTCGACTTTAGTTTGCCAATAATGGTGTGGCACTAAACTGGCTCCATTGAGGATTGTTTTAAAAAGAAAATAGGATTGGTCATTTTAAAACACTGCGCAGTGCTGCCAACGGGGTAAACGAAACATTACCAGATGACTCGAAAAAAATCACCCAATTTCATTGTTTTACACCCCGGTCGAATTTTTAATCGTTTGAAAATTCGCCAAAATTACCAAATAAACAAAAATTTGTCTACATGTAAGATTTTTTTCAAAGGTCTTTACAAGCCGTAGTCGGAAATTTTCCCAAGGGGTCAAGTGGAATGCCAATCTAAACACGGTTAGTAAGGTTAGTAAGCTAGAGGAAAGTTTTGTAGGATTTTTTATTTCACTAAAAAAAAAAGCGGAAGAGGGCGAAATTTTTTGGAAACTTCACGAAAAATTAGTAATTTTGTATCGATTTTTCCACCCAATTCAGCGAAAACGGTTCAATATCACACAACTTGAAACTTTTATGATCACTCTTGCCAATCTCTATCTGAAAAAATGTCTCCCCTTCAAAAGAAGGTTGGCTGCAAAAATTTGGAGCATTTTGGCTTTTGACAAGTACACCGTACGTAATTCATATTGATTTCGAATATATCTCAAAATAACCCCAAAACTTTATAAAGTACATGTGAGTCAGAAGTCAGATTCATTTTTTACTACAAAAAACAACTAACAAACAAAATAAAATAGAAGTTGAAACACGTCAAATAATTAGGTAGGTAATATTTAAAATGCAGTCGAGGTAACTGCATAAATGGTATCAGGTAAGTAACTAGGTAAATACACACCAGTACCTCCGGAAATGCCATTTCATCACATCAAGTTCTAGATAACAATTATGTAGGTACATAGATACAAATGTAAAGAAGTCATAAAGCAAACAAACACGATTTCGAGGACGCAAAATGTCCTCCGAGGCGTTCTCGTTTTTGTCGTCGCACAATTTCAGTTATTTTTGAGAGGTGCCAATGTTATACTTTGGAGCAAAACTATACATTGGTGTTGGTTAATGCGCTGTTTATACTCGTTGTATCGCTGTTTTTTCGCTCTTGGTTTGAAAGTAGTTTCGTTTCGGCACTCGGTACGTGGTTTTGCGATTGAGGTATTTGAGTTGACGAGCTGGTTGGCAACATGCCAGAGTTGGAATCTTCGATGGCTTTTCTCAACTGAAATTAATTTAATATGGAGGATATTTTCTCGATAGGTTTAGTGGTTAATAAGAAAGTAAGAACCAATAACACAAACCTCTTTTAAACCTACAACGCCGACCAATCGACCAATAGCAGTAACGTAAGCGTGATTAACACCGACTAGAGAGAATATGGAATGTACTTTTAACAACGACGTTCTTTCCACTAATTGGAATGGAGCCGGGTCGATATGGCACTTATCAAAATTGACCCTTTGTTCCATTTCACCTTCTTCCCATTCTCGCTGGTCTTCGGGTGACATATCGATGACGCGTTCTCTCGGCTAAAATGCGTAATATAAGCTAATTAAATGGCAGATCGAGATTCAATTTACGCGTCGTTTCGCCCATCATCTTACCAGTTGGACTTTTTTCAAAGTCATCGGACTCGGCGAGGGTTTTTCGTTAATGCTCTGTGTAGCGTTCATCTCCATATCGGGATTTGCATCCTGCAACGTAGCCGACTTATGAAAAATAGCTTCGAAAGCTAATCGAATTCGACTTTCGGCTCCGGTCACGGTGCTGTAAGGCGTAGCTACCGCTGACGACATTAAATTAGGAAAACTCCTCAAATTGAACGAGTTCGTCTTCTTCAAAATGGATTTCTTTGGTTGCTGGTCGTAGGGAGCGTTCTGCACATGCGCGAATCGTCGAGATACTTTGATTTGATACTTATACGCGCGTAAACATTATTGTACAATAAAAAGGGGACTAACTTCGTTATTCTTTTGCATAAGGTCTGAACTAGAATACTGTTTCATTTTTAGAATATCAGGAGCCGGCACAACTTCGAATCTTGACGGTCTTCTGTTGCTGCTATCTTGCCTTCTTCTTCTTTCTAATTCTTCTAACCTCTCTTGAGCTTCTTTTTGCCACTTGGCTACAACCTGAACGCGCCTCTCCCTACCGACGTGATCTTCGATTAATTTAATCAATTCTAATCTTTGAACGGATCCTAATAATATCATCGATTCTGCAAAAAATTGTTAAAAACACAAAGAAGTATAGAAATTTCACCCGAGCATGTACCAACTCTTCCTTGCAAACTGTGGAGTAGGCCACCGCATCTACATGGAAGCGATAATGAAAAAATGAAATACTTCGTCACTCGCGTCGTACCTACCAGGATTATCAACCAAAGGAAACACACGAATACGTTTGTTTTCTTTCAAAATTTTTTTCAAATTTCTATAATTCATATTTTGCCAAATATATTTCACATCTCGAAGCATAAAATCTTCCACATAAACCGTATAAATAGCTGAAACGAAACAAATTTCTAATCAGCGCTAAATTCAAGAAACAAATACATAAACAGCACAATTTATAATACTCACAAGAGTTTGAGGGAAGTAAATCCGGCAAGTAAGGAAGCTTTTTAATTAAAATAATACTGTCGTAAAGAGAAGGCTGCAACAGGGCTGCGATCGCATTTGCTATCAAAACAGCAATCTACATGAAATCAAACAGTAAATTGGTGTTAACATCTTCGTACTATATAGATGTAGGGTAACAAACGAGCGGCGCATCATTGCAATTTAAATTTTTATTTCAAAAAAACAAAAACCCGAAACTTTCAAAAACATTAAAAATTTTGAGAAAATGTAAAACCTTAAGGTCGTGAAATTGGGTGCAATGCAGTTGTGCCAAACTGATGTTNAGTTGCGCCATTTTTCAAAAATGAAACAACGCAGTTGCGCCGGATCATTTTAGCCAAACGCAAAGGCAAAATGAATAAATCATTAACCGTTCGTTCAAATCTGAATCCTTTTTTCCTCGTTTTTTCATTTTTTCACTCGTTACTTCGCTCATCAGGTTTTTTTTAT
>JAAOIU010056376.1:267-11016 GCA_018107765.1 Hypogeococcus pungens | reverse complement strand
AATTACCAAACTTCAAAAAACTATAAAATTTTAAAAAATTAGTAAGTTATAAAAAAATTGCTAAGTCTTAAAAACTTGATATTTTGATAAACTTTAAAAAATTGATAAATTTTTAAAAAACCCAATTTTGAGAAACTGCCCATTTTCTAATAATTGCCAAATTTTAAAAAATTGATATTTTAATAAATTTTTCAAAAATGGTATTTTGAAAAATTTTTAAAAATTAATAAATTTTAAAAAATTGATAAGTTTTATAAAATTAATAAACTTTCTGATTCCACGACTCCGACTGAATAATATTCCTTTCAACTCGACTGCATCTGCAGCGGGAGGCGAGAGGGAGAAATATCGTTGCTGCGTTCGAATTCCGAGCAAAATTTTGACTTATTTTAATAGGTCACAGCACCCCAATTGAACGGAAACAGCAAAAAATCGTTTTGAAAGAGCCAAGTTTGTGAGGGAGGGACGAAGGGAAAATATTACCTCCATTTTCGAATCAAACGTGAAATTTTGACTCTTTTTGATAGGTCACACGACTCCATTTAGAAAAAAGTTGGTTTTGGGGGTTGGATCTCAACGTGGAAGGGAAGGGAAGGGAAGGGAAGGGAAAAATATCAATTCGACGCGAAATTTTCAACCCATTTTTTGATAGCTCGCCCAACGCCAGTTTGAAAGTACACAGTTTCGACGCGGCTGGATCTCGAGGCGAAGAGGAGAGAGGGAATTATTATCGTGATTTTCTGCGAAATTTTAACTCATTTTGACACGTTACACGCGAGCGATTGAATGAAAATTAGTTTCGTCGAGAGGGGTTGAATCCATAGACGAAAAAAATCGTCTTAACTTCAGAGTACTTTTTGGGACCTAGTCCCGTTTGGCAGACTTACCGAATGGCTGAAACTAGAGAAATCGGCGAAATCTGTATTGAAGCCCGAAGGTAAGCTTAGCGGCGCCGGCCGAGGAGGCGCAGGCCTCGGAGGAGGTTGTTTGCTTTTCTTCGGTGGCAAAGCTGGACTCGGGCTTTCGCTACGAGGAGCCGCCGGACTAGGTAGATTACTGCCAGGTTTAGGTGGAGCGTGAAGAATCGCGAATGGGTCGCATCCGAACGCGTCCTGATCGTTCACTGGGGCAGCAGCTGGTGGATTCGAGGCTGCGAATGGATCTGATTTTCCTGCGAAAGAAAAACGAAATTTATAAACGAAGAAAATTAAATCGCGGTCGCTCGAAAACTACATCGCACGTCAAATACAACTTACTGCTTCCTGCATCGAAAGAAGTGAACGGATCCGAAGAGAAAGCACTCTGCAAGTGAAAAACACACGGTTTAATATGAGTCGAAAACTTATTCAAAAAAAAAGTCCCAGCTGCAACTAAACTCACATTCGGAGCGTTTGATTGGAAAGGATCTTTAGCAAATGGATCAGACTTGAAAGCATTTCCACCGGCGAATGGATCTAGAAATGAAATATTTTATGAGCTCGTACTTCGATAATCAATTTTTTTTTCACCCTTCTCGAAACGAGAATTTCTCATCGAAAATGGACTCAATCAGCTCAACTCGTATTTAGGGTACTTTTGTGCTGAAATTCGGCCCCATTGAAATACCAACCTTTAGCGAATTCGTCAGTCTTTGAGAAATCTGTCTCGTCGGGTTTCTCTAAATCGGCAAAAGGATCTGTAGCGTTTCGTCCAGTGATCTAGAGAGAAAAGAGATCAATTCAGTTCACCGATGAGTCTTCTAGAATATAAATCAATAAAATCCACATTCGACGTACTTTGAATACTTTACTAAACATGGCAGAATACGATTCGTTACGGAATTTCGGTTCGACGTGGAGGTAAACTTCGGATAAAGATGTAAGGTTTTTAGTTTCAAGTACGTTATCCAAATGTGCGATAGCATCTTGTAGTTGTTTTTGTACGTCTTCAAGCTCGATTAGTTTTTCTTTAATCTGTACGAGAAAATACACTCTGAAGAGGCGTTATCGACGAGCTAATTACGAATTCGGGAATGCAACTACCTCTACGATTAGTTCATCCGTTTCGCCGGCTGATTTTGTGATTTGAGTGATTTCGTTTTTCAAGTCGTCTCGTCGCTTTCTCAGTGCAGCTTCTTCTTTCTTCAAATTATCTAATTCTTGTTTCTTTTTACTCAGTTCGGATTCTAACTGTTTTAACGTTTTTTCTTGCTCTTCGGCTTGGTGTCTTAATTTGTCGACCTGAACGAGAAATCCAAATGAAATTACGATCGTGTCGAGCAGTACTCGAAAAAGGGAATAAAAAATTCAACGAAGCGAGCAGTACAAAACTAACCTCGATTTGTTCTAATTCCAATTCGCTTTTGGTATCGTCTATTTTACTTTCTAATTCAGCAGTCTAAAAAAGCGGTGCAAACGAAATCATAACAAAAGAAGCGAAAATAATAAACGAGCTAATAAATGATTAAATCATAACGTCGTGAGGGTTGATTGAACGTGATAAAGGTAAAATATCGCGTTGGATTTTAGAAAAATGCGACCTACAGGCGTATATCGATATGGACAGGGGAGAATACCTGTGTTTTGAGATCATTGATACGTTTGAAGGCTTCTCCTTTTTGATTTTCTAGCTGTTTGAGGGTGGCAACCAAGGCGTCCAGTTCACCTTGGAGACTTTTGACTTCGCCAGCTTTGATCTTGATGTCGGCTTCGCGTTGGGTGATATCAGTCTCGAGGGATAATTTCTCCTTAACGAGATCGTCGATTTCTTTAGATAATCGGGTAACTTCCTGGCTGGTGAATACGGTCGGTTCCTGCCAGATGAGCGAATAACATTAGGAAAATGCACGTACAGAGGAAATGGAACCGGTTAGACGATTGAAAATGTATACTAACGTTCGAAGTCTGCGTTTCGGAAGGTTTTCGCATCGACGGAGGTATCATTTCGGGAGCAAGTTTAGCGGGAGGATCGATGCCTTTGAGTTTACGACTGATGAGCCATAAGGCCAATGCGAATTGTTCGTTATTCAGTTTACCCTGCTCGGCGGTATCGCACAGGCTCCAAATATGCGCCAAGACCGGCTGAGCGACGCCCGATTTGAGAAATACGTCTTTGATCTCGTGCCCGGAGACGAATCCGTCGCGATCCAGGTCGGCTTGCTCGAACAACGCGTCGTATTTGACCTTTTCTTCTTTACTAATCACCCATGGCTCTTCGGCCGGTGTTGAGAAGTTCTGAAACCAATCCGTAAGTCATCGAAAGATCGATAATAAAAATAAGAATACAACTGAGGTGCTTACGTCGACCGGGAAAGGAGCAGCAACTGGAATAGGGGGAGCTGGTTGCACCGGTGGCGTAAGAGGTTTGATAGGAACAGGCGGTATAGGCGACGATGATATAGGTGCGATCAGAGGTGATGTACTCGAAACTGGAGGAATTAGCGGGGGCGCAGTAGGACCTGCCGGAATTAAGGCAGGTTTCGAAGGCGCAGTCACCGGAGGAGGCACCAGAGGAGGTGTAACGGATTTAAGCAGCGGATCGACGCCGTTTGGTACAGCAGGCATCGAAGGTACTGCTGGCAGTACTTGAATGGCACCGGCAAGGCTGATCGAGTCTTTTTTCTTGCCAGGAGGCAGCAGTTCTGGAGGCAGGCAGCTAGGTATCGCGTATTTCTCTAGAGCTTTGTATACCAAATGCATCGCCTGAAGATGAAATACAAATTTAACGAACAGAACGACGAGAAAACGGGTTTCAAAAAAGTCACACGATTACCACAGAGAATTCGTGTCTATCTAGAGCACCGTCTTTATCCATATCCGCCAAATCCCATATTTTTCCCAAGGTGTCTACTGGTAACTTGGAATCCATCAATAAGCCTTTAACCTTAAAAATGAGGAATTTCGCTTTAAGTAACACCTTGTTGAATCAACAACTAATAAAGGTGACCACGTCGACTTACTTTACTTCCAGGTATGTATCCATTAGCCGGATTCAACGAGTCGAATAACTGATCGTATTTCATTTTTTCAGTCGGCTTCATAGCCCACTCACTTTCACCTGATGCCGGAGACGCGCCCACTTTAGCGACCGAAGGTGGTTGTATTTTATCGCCCTGAAAAGAGCAAATCGATTCAACAGTAGAACCAGAGTAAAGCCAATCATACGAGCTCAATGTTTTCATCGTAACGCTATTTAAACCTCTTGACCCGATTCTTTACAAACTGCCTCTATTTCGTGTCGCGAATAAAGCACAGAAAACATTTCTCGCGTGTTTTTTAATCGCACGAGCATGTGCATCGGAGCGTTTCTAATAAGTTATTACCATTTGCGGTGGACCCACGTCCAAAGACAAATTACCGGTCGTCGGTTCTTTTCCAGCTTGAACTAATGCGACTAGTTTTAAAGCGACGAAGAAGCCAGACCTGGTAAGGAATCCTTTACCATTCGAATCGGCCAAATCCCAAATCTGCAAATGAAATCGAGTCAATTTTGATGAGAAAATAAAATAGGACAACGTAATAGCTGACGTATCATACCTTGCTGAGAATTACATCAGAGAGACCGGAAGTTTTCAAGAATTTGGCCGCATCCATCGCACCCACACTACCTTTATTTGTTGGATCAACCTGAATTGAAAAAATGCAAACGTTTAATGAACGAAACACGATACCATCATTGGAAATGCACAAGATACTTCGGAAACGAACCTGTTTGTAATATGCATCGTATATAGAGTAATACTTCCCTGCAACCTACACTCGGTAACAAAATAATACGAAAAATGAATTACTCTACCGAACTGACAATTACAATATAACCTTAATTAATACGTATCAACGAGATAACAAAAATCCGGATACGAGATGAAGCTACTATCAACGATTCACTATCTCGCATTTTTTTTTTGGTAATTTCAAAAAATCTACACGAAATCCGAAAAATTTTGGTTTCGTACGAAAATTTTCTTCAACAGACATCAAAATCATGTCAAAATAACACCGATGAATCATTGAAATGCATCTTCTATTAAAATTAAGTGATTAAGGCGTAAGTGCACAGAAAGTTCTAACTAGGTGAAAAGTTTACCATTTCCGTTGGCAATGTCCCCATCGTGATGCGGTTGATTTCGCAAAGCTTTCCAAGTAGAACTTAATTCTCCATTAAGCGAATAAACTCCATTAATGCTAAAATAACGAACTTTTCAGTAAAATGGGAGGGTATGACATCAAAACCTGAATGTTTTGGTGGTAAGCTGCATGAAATAACAACAACTGACACTGCACTGAATCCCGATTCTCGATTGTAGATGTGAAGGCATTCGGCGCATGCGCAGACTTGTTTTTTCGGCGGTGAAATATTCGGGTCAGCGTGTCTTGCAAAATTGAACATGAAATAAAATTTCAATTCGATTTCATTGATAGTTCATCGCTTTAAGAAAACAAGACTAATAATTTTCGCATTGAAATGTACCAAATTTGCAAAAAAAATTATTAAAAAGAATAACGAAATAGTTTTCTAATAGTAAAATCAATCTAACGGTACAATCTGCGAAACGCAGCATCGCCGCAAATTGTATACGATATACGAAATTTTTTATCTGTGCTGAGAAAGCCCAAAAGCACTCACATTGAATATTTTGATAACCACGAAAGAAGAAAACGTTTATTTCACGTGTAGCCTTATAATTTCGGCTTATTTTACAATTAATCTAAGATCAATTAATCAGGTAAGCTATTACTTTGATTTAAGTATCATCTTATTACCTTGAAATATTCTTTCAATCCGTAATTAATTCTTCCGATGCTTGCAAAACATAGCTTATCGCACACTGATTTTGCCCACCAACTTCACTGCCACTGCTTACTACGCATTCTCATTATTCCATCCTTAAACACGCTAGTGTAATATATCAACTAGTCTGTGCTCATTTTGAGATTTACATCAAAGCTTTCAATGCATCGTAATAAGGATTTGATTTTGCGTTTCAGGTTCTAACGCAATGGCCAAGTCAAAGAATCATACGAATCACAACCAGAGTAAGTCGACTGTTCACTTAATTTTCGTTCAATTTTCTTCTACGCCATATATAAACTTAATTTATTGCTCCGCAGACAGGAAAGATCACCGTAACGGTATCAAAAAACCGAAGAAATACAGATACGAATCGAACCGTGGAGTACGTACTAAATCGTGCGTTATCGTCCCGTTACGCTCTATCATTTTCACTGATCTCGTTTTTTTCATAGGTATGTCAAAAGTTCTTAAGAAATCAACGATTCGCTTTGAAAGGTAACTTGTCTCCGGCCGATCAAGTCAAACGTGCTATTGAAAGAAAGAGGAAGCAGAGGCATTTACGTTCGATCCTCTCGTTGAAAAAGGTACAAAATTCCGAGAATCTTGGTATTTCTAAGGTTTAAATATTTGACACACTTGTATGGATTTTATACTAATATAATTGTTACGCGTGGTACTTGCTACTTCATTCGATTTGTTTTCATTTTTCTGTTCTCCTTTGTGGTTATTATTGCACGGCGTTGTAGGTTTGTATTTTTCACGCCACAACGCACGATAAAAACGAAAACACAGTTTACAAAATACATCAACTTTATTACAAAATTATTATCGCACATTTCAAAAACACATACATCAATTCGAGAGTTGACAAAAGTGGTAACTCGAGACAAATTAAAACAGAACACCGAATCATTCGATTAAAAAAAAAAAAAAATTAATACTCTTTCTACTTGGAACACACAGATCGAAAGATGACTAAAAAGAAAGAAAAAAGGTTACCTACGTATGCGTATAATAGCAGAAATTTGATACTGATAAAACACTTATTCGAAGCCCACCAAACATTATTTCTTTTCTACATCGCTTCGAACCGTTAACCTGTTCGCATCATATTCGAAGGCGCGGCCATTTCAACTATTCGAGTTCGAAATCAAATTGAATTTGTGATCTTTATTCTTCTCCAACACGTCGCTAGTGTATTCTAAATCTTCCTGTTTCTCTTTGAGCCTCTGATTGTAGCAGATAAAATACGTGGCCACGCTAATGCCTAGAATACTGCCGAACAGAACATCCCACCAGTGATGTCTGTAATCGGTGATACGGGTTAGCGAGCATAATAACGCCCAGAATATGCAAATGAATTGCAATACGTTCAAAAATAAATGAGAACTGGTGCGTATTTGTCTTGTAAAATATACCTGAAACAAACGTATACGCTAAAATCAGTAAAAAATTTTGCAACAAGAACGAAGAAGTTGACCAGATAGGTTATGTTAGGTTAGGTGAGTAAACAAATCGAACTAATCACGTTGCAGCTTTTGGTAAGCAATCTTTTCATCAAGGTGAAGTATTCGGTTTCGAGAACTGTGTAATTTTTGATAATATTCTGAACATTCGATTGATTGATTTGCTATCATTCTTCTAATCAGTTATCCTATCAACTTTGAATAGGAAGAGTTGACAAAATGTGATCAATCAAATTCAACTGTTTAGAGAATCTTTCATAAATTTAACACAACCACAAAAATGACTGAAATTGTTTCAGTGAGGTAACTGATAACGAATTCAATTCACGTTCTTATAAAACCGAATAACTCAACTTGCATAATTCCCAAATTCAAAACTGATAAAGGGATTCAAATCGGTAGTTTAAATTTGAAATACACTAAAAGTCTGATTGCTCATTTCGAGATTAACTCAACTAAACCACGATTAGTCATCAATCAACCCTTTCCTCATTACTTCAAACGTTCCGATTCTTACCAAAAAGAACACTGCGAAGTAACACGAGAACGCCGCATGTCCGGATGGAAAAGACTTGTGCGAATCAGCGATTTGGTGGGTGCTCAAATTCTTGTTGGTACATTCGTAATGATAGAAATATTGCCTATATCGAAACAGAAGAAAAATTACCGATTAATAGTCGAGCTCGACCAACAAGTAAGTACGCCATTATTAAAATGACGATTATATTTTCAATGCAACGCCAAACAGCTCCTCAGTTCCCACCCAACAATAGAATAATAAAATTCATTCGCCGCAGTACAAAGCATTATTAAACCGATAATAGATTTTCGAAGGACAAATTTCGTATCATCAGGTCTAGGTAGGTACGTTAGGTCAAACGAGCAGCGACTTATCTAAAAATACGCCGACACTCTAAACAAATGTCACTCGAGGTGGAACGAAGAATCGGAGATATTTTTGAATATGTAAATCAGAACTTCGCAAGATACCATAGGCGTAGCCAAGCGAGATCAACACCTATCGCTGTCGATTCGATCCATCGATATCGATACTAACCCTGCTGTACAGTTGAGACTTTCACGAGGGATGCAAGTCTGAAAAAAATGAGGTCTAGGTTCGCCAACCAGGTATTTGGCCAAATCCGTGATCAAGAACGTGAAGCACAGACCGTGTAGATACTTCAAATACCAATGATGTGTTTTCTCGAGCCACAAGTGTTTCGCAGGTCTCTCTTCGCAATTCGTGTTCGTAAACCGTTCGACGAACAGAAACTGAAAATTAATCGACGGTAAAATACACGTTAACGTCGTCGTCGTGCGCTATATATACGTAATTGCTACAAACGAATGATCGATTTACCATGAAATATGGTGCGACGAACGATACAACTAGGAGCAATCTAATTGACACGGTTTCGCCTGAAAACGTGTACGATAGCTTCGGATCTTGGCAATAAAATCCGATACTTTTGAACGGGCTAACTAAACCCCATTCGACCAGCGTTAGAAGTACGGCCACTGAAACATAATAAAAGCATCGTATCGTTAATATCGGATGAATGAGGCATCATACGTAACCGCAAACCATCTACTATATTAATTAAGGCTACACGAACACGTACATTACATATGTATGTACGTATAAATATGGGTTCAATTTAGCCAGCAACTCGGCCCAAAAGACGAGCTAACCTAGCAAATCAATCGCGTTGAATTTAATCGGAATTCATTCGACTGTGCACGAGCCGAAAGTAAATTCGACGTTTTGATTAATATCATGGCCTACGATAAACGTAAACACAAACCACATCAAACTTACCGATAACGAAGTTAGTGTTGACCGCCATTCGTGTAGTACTTACAACACTAAGGTAACCCGAGTATATATCACAGACACTGCTGGTAACTTTAGTTTACATAACTGTACTCACAACGGCGGTTTAACTTTGACTATAGAGTCAAAGCGGTTTAATTAAAAATATTTTAATTTTCGTTCGCTTTGATAAGTCCCATGTAAACCGCCGCGATAACGCGCGTTATCAGTACTCGCTCGAATTACAAAAAAAGAGGATCCACTAACGGTTTCGACTAATATCGTTGCGCCAGGCCGGAGCGACTATGTTCTATCTCATAGATCGATCCCCACTACGAATTCAAACGGTCGAGTCTCGCGTGAGAAATCAAGTTAATCATTCTATTATTATTTTTTAATTTTCCTAATTGTTTTCAATGGTCATTAAAATTGATATAATGTCATATGTACAAAAGGCTACGACTGTGGCAGCAGAGGCTCCTGCGATAAATGATGGGTGAATAATACCTACTTAAATGATTTACCGCGCCATGTCTTTTCACTGAAAATGTATGAGATTCTGAGAAAAGAAATTTTTATAATCGATCTGATTATAAATCAATTATTCGTATTTTTAAATTGATTTTTGAAAGAAGAGATCAGATGTAAACCCCACCGAATGATCAAAACTGTTTCAAAATGATTGCAAACTTGACAACTTCGGTACTTCATGTAAACATCGAGTACTGTCAGTAAAAACTCAAAAATCATTGAAAATTTCATTAGGTACTCGTGATTGGAGTAAAAACCAGCACGCTACAACGTGTTAAGTAAATTCGTACCTAATGATACTCGTTATCACCAACGAGTGTCACTGTTAGTGCATCGTACCCCATTCATCATTGTATCGATCATTTGATTCATACCTATATTGAAATAGAATGTAGAATTATTTAGGATTTTTTAAAATCGAACAATTTTCTTTCAACTATCGAAATTCGATCAAACTTTGGAGAAAAAAAAGTCGATTCAATAGGAACATGGCAAAACATGGCGGCTGTTTGTTTATGTGATATCTGTTATCGTTTTCGGGGATATCACAAGGCGCTAAGGCTTTTTCTTCGGGCAAATCAGAGTTGGAATTTGCTGTCAACAGATAATTCGGAATTTTCCGAATAAAACGAGATTAACTGATAAGCGAAAAAAACATCAATTTACCGAGAGTCATAGTTATTTTTCAAAAAAACGACTACCCACATTGTTTTTCCATTGAAAATGTGGGTAAAAGTTGTGTGATAAGATTCTAATCATGTGAGTCACTTGATTGTGTTCTATTCGCATAACCCGGAAACGTTTATCAGCGTCAAGTTAAAACATTGCAAACCGGACGTCTAAAAATTGTTTCGAATTTAAAACTGGAGGAAAAAATTTTCCCTCGAATTGAGTTTTTGGTCAACACGAGAAATTCTTTAAAAACTAGAGGAACCCCACAGGAAAAATCTCCGGCATTTTTTGAGATCCTAAATTAAATGAAAATTTAATTAGGTCCTATATTAGTTATGGCCCGTTGAACAATTTTAGGTTTTCGATGGGAAACATAAAAAAATGATCATTTTCCTAAAATTAAAACTACGTTTTCGAAATCCACTCGCTGATAAATTTTTTAAAAAATGGCCAATTATAAATTTAAAAAAAAAAAAAAAAAAAATCAGAAATTTT
>JAAOIU010056182.1:0-15892 GCA_018107765.1 Hypogeococcus pungens | reverse complement strand
GCATATATGACCAAGTATACTCCCATATATGAGCATATATGATCCAAAATAAAAATTTTTCCCCGGGTATTAATTCTTTTCAACAGTTCAAAAATTGTTTGCTGCTTATTTTTTGGAATCTTGTACGTTTATTAGAAATCGAGGTTGGAACAATCCACCTAAAATTGGATTTGAATCCGAATTCACGAATAGATGACTAATTTTTTTTTGATTCGAATCGGTTTTGTGGATTTGAATCCACAAATCCATTTTTCCATTTTTTCCTACTGATATCGCTGCGGTTGGATCTGAATTCGGACCAGTCCGGATCACGTCATACAACCAACAAAATAACAAATAGTCAAGCTCTCAATTTTTCTCGAATTGAAACTAAAAGTGAACTCGAAATAAAAGTAAGGGTTGTCAAGGTATCAACGCTTAAAAAACTAAAGAAAAAAACTCAAACACAAATATTTTAAACAAATCCGTACAGGAGCGTAGCCAGAAATTTTCAAATAGGGGGACTGAGTTAGGGTCTTAAAAAAAATCGGGGACCAAAAAAAAAAGTGTTTGGCACTGAAAAAANATGTGGGAGAGTTGGTGGTGTGGCAGAAAGTGGCTTGGAGTTGGAGGGTGTTTTTACAACAATTCTGAAGGGCTTCTGCGAAGGAATTTCTCTTATTCCAAACTGTAAGTTTTTAGCTGATAATGACAAATTTTTTTCCATTTTTTTTTTAGGGGGTCAGTTAAAGGCCGAGCGATTTTCTAGGAGGGCTTGGCCCCACGGCCCACCAGCTGGCTACACCCTTGAATCCGTAGACAGTATTCAAATCTATTTCACGAATCATCGATAACTTTTGGATTCGAATCACTATTACGAATCCATTTTCATTAAATGGATTCAAATACGCTTCTTTGAATCCGCAAGCGGATTCAAATCCTTAATCTTGTTCAACCTTATTAGAAATCAATTAGCGCTGCGGTGAAAAAATATACATTACCTATGTCTATCATAACGTTATTATAATACACAGGCCAACGATTGTATTATTGTGAAATGGCAACGATGGCATAATTTTTCAACCAGTCCAATTTTTGGCGAATGTTGAGTCCATTGAAATGGCCTGCTGACTTTTTACGAAATCAATTCGAATAAAATTTGATATTGTCGTGAGAAGTTCGTTTTGCATGTTACACACGTTTATAGCAATACTTTCTGAATGAATGGGCGTTTGAAATTTTCAAATAGGAGAAAGGGGGGGGGATTAATTTTTTTTTTTTGAAAAATCGTTTTTTGAGAGTTGCTAATAAATATAAAAATCTACGACCATGCAAAATTTCGTAGCATTTCGTTCAATGGATTCAGTGAAAAGCTTCTTGAAGAATACGAAGAGGAAAAATGGTAAAAAAATGACATTTTCAAGAGTCTCGTGCTCTTCTGATATGTCGTAGAACTTTCAAATTTCAATGTTGTTCAGCTCGACGAGATCTTTAAAATGAGCGTTTGATGTTTGAAATTGGTGCAATCGTTGCTGAGATCGAAAAAGCTGATTATTTTTCTGTGTTTGTTGGTCTCAGAATAATGATAGGCGTTGGCGGTAGTGGTGATGTTCTTTTTCCAAACCCCTCGCCGTGCTATCGCACGGCCTGAAAAGCAATTTAACTAACATCATCCTAGGATGTACATATTACTAAGAATAGTATCCAATATATCCAATTCACACACTATTTTACAGCAAACTCTATTCCTTCAATCGCATTTTATGCAATCCTTCGAACGCAGATGTAACTGATAATTTTTTGTAGCATAACTATATAGCGAAAAACATATTATTGCGAAAAGTTGAGTTTCAGCAAAAACCGCATTTACAGTTCACATTGAACGAATGTAAGTATTGCAAAATCAGAAAAAATGTATTATTTACATTATAAAAAATTAATCACATCAGAATTCGAACGGTCGAATCTAATAATTTAAATTCATATACAAATTAAATATAAACATATAACGAGAATAAATTATCCGAATACTTGCCGATGGTACTTACATAAAAAAATTGGCACCAAGTTTTAGACTACAATATAAACTTCAATCTTTAAGGAACTAAAGGGATTTAATTTTCAAATCGACATTTCACTATCACATAATGAACGTAAATTAGAAAAACAATAGTACTTAATTTTCAACTTTGAATTCGGCAATCACAAGAAACTATAATACATAATACTGCTCGAAAATCCGTTGAAGTACCATTCAGAATTCAGATGAAGAAAAACTGACTAGTAAAAAAAAGTTTTCGTAAATTAAAACTGTAACGTCAGCATTAACATTCCTGAAAGGATGCAATGAACTGCAATTTCGCGATGCTAATAGGAACATATCTACTTATTACTTTTACATGGGCATTAACACCATGATGGCAACAATTTCCGTGCTGATTTCACTCGTGAACTGTTGTCAATGGTGGACTTCATGAAAAAGAAATCTGTTCATAAAACGCTACAAAATGCATGACATCGAATTGACATTAAATAGGTACTTCACCAAAGGGTTACACTTCGCGCAGGATGGTCGGTGCTTTTTTTCCTAAAACAAAACAATTATGTGGTAACGAAACATGTGCGTATAACGATCTTCACTTGATTATGCAGTTTATAATACGTGTAATTCGTTCGAGCAGAACGTATTTGATTTTTAATAGAGCGTGAAGACATTGTAATAAGTTACACACTTCCGCCACTTTTACGCTATTTATTACGGTTTTACTGCTTAATATGTAAATAGGTGTAAAAGCTTTGGTATTTAAATTTACCTAGACTTTTCCAATTCTTCCCGTATCGAGGGAGGTTTATGATCAACGAATGTTACAACCATACTTGAAGATGCAGTACTTGATGCAGAATCCTGAGAAGTAGTTCTCTTAAATGCTACGTCTTTTATGGCAGGTCTGTTATAAGCGTATCGCCATGGCGAATTCGGAGGATCCATTTCGAATGCTCGATTATCTCTGCCGCTCATTTGGGCAGTTTTTTCGTCATTTTCGTCTTTTTTAGACGATAAACGTCTTTGTAAAAAAGAACCGGAATGGTTAATCGTGAAAAAGAAAAGGGAGGCTATTTCGACCTCCAGCGCGATAAGAAAACGAGTATTACCGTAAAATTCGGCGACCCAGTCCGGCTTCTTCGTTACCTTTGTTTGATCGTTTCTTTCTATGATAACGACTATCCTCGATGATTATATGCCTATCGTATGGGGTATCAAAATCAACCTCCAAGACTGTGGAAAATCTGTGCGGATAAATAAGGTCCACGCATGCGATCACGACACCAACGAAGCCACATATGAGTCCTGAAATTGAAAATTATTATTTTCTGGAATTGCATTGAGACAAATTTTAATCTAATTTTAATCAATTTAAATTTCAGACTCATCTCCACCCTCCCCTCTTTCGACCAAAAAAAATTAATAATTTTCATTACCCAACTTTATTTACAAGTGGGTACTACGAAATTTTTCAAACACACATAGAAAGACAGAGCCGGATTAAGAATTTTTACGCCCCTAAGCAAATCGGAAACAAACGCCCCATTTTTTTTTAAAGTGGAAACTGAAACTTGTTTAATAAAAAGGAGGGGGAGAAATTGAGGGAAAAAACGCCCCTCAAAAATTTTACGCCCTAGGCAATGCTTAGTTTGCCTAATGGTTAATCCGACCCTGGACAGAGAGGAACTTATGTATTTTCATTTAGATTTACAAGAGGAAAAGTCATCCTACATTCGGGTATAGAGAAAATTCTGCCGATTCTAATTTTTAAAAATGCTGAGAATATTATTAGGGTGAAAATTGACGACGATCAATTACCTGCAAAAAACGTTAACCAGAAAGACCAACCAAAGCCGAAAGTCAATTGTTTATTCTCTTCGAACCTAATAATCAATGGAGTAACTGGAAGAAGCGCATAATAGACGAAACACGTCATTAGTAAGAACAAAGCTGTAATTATCATCGCGTAAGCTCCATATCTAGGAACTACAACCAGCAGTAAATTCATCAGCAACCATGATGCAAAGGCAGCCCTGAAACATTCAATATACAAGAGCAGCAGGTGAGAATTTAAATGAATTCTGTATATCGGTGTATAATTAACTGCGTATTTACTACATTGCATGAATATTTACGTTTACTTACCAACCTTAGTATCTAATTTCTGATAAGAAGTAGATATTTTGATTGTGTAATATTCACAATTTACACCTTTAGAATACTTAGTTAGTTAATTTTTTATTCAACAAAAAAAAAAAAAAATGTACCACAACAAAATCGATCCGTAATATCCAGCGGCTCTATACTCGCCACCCCAAGTAAAACCTTCTTGTCCGAGACTAAAATATTCGGCTACAGTCAGGATAGGAAACGGTAACCCGCGAACCAACGCTTCGTGGTAGCTTTCACCCATTTCGTGTGCACCAAACCAAGAAAATCTTTCATTGAAATTGATATCTTCGACATTGGTAGAATTATCTTGAGGTATGGCTGCATAGATACAAACATATACAAATTCGAAGAACAAATCAATTGTGATGTTTAATAATTGCATAACTTGGCGTTAAACTATTTGCCCCTAATGATCAGCCAATTGATAGCTTAATTTTATAGTACTTGCTCGCGAGCCATGCTCGCTTACATTTTTAATCGAAAAAAAAAACTGACACTATAATTAAAGCTGAAACTGAAATCTATAGTTATATAATATATATATAGCTTCGATGACGATTTTACTAGGGGTTAAATTACGATAAGACGGAATACGACTTATTTGTACGATCTACGAACTATAGGCAGAGAGAGGTACGTTACAATACGGATAATCTTACCAATTCTTCTCACCTCGTAGTGTTATGTTGACATGGCCTAGACCAATATACACGCCTAAGTCGGCCGTGATTAATTCTCTAGTGAGCACACTGTATGTGCTTGAGATCTTAATGCACGCTGTATGCCAGCTTGAACCCAGCCTTGTAACTAAAAAAGTACAAACGAAATGATGATCATTTTAACCGAAAAAATGATGAATAATACGCAATAAAATTCGCTGCATGAGTACTTGTGAGTACCTACATCTAAGTTCATATCTATAAATAATAGGCGTCTATCTAAATATTCATGTACTTATGCCGGTACGTCCGTGCTAAATAAAAAGTTTTTTTTTTTCTCGCGTCATTTGTCGAAAGATCTACTCGCAGCAAGCGTTTACTTCATACGAAACATATTTTTGTCATTAACCATTTTTAGAGATATACCTATTTAGTTCCGGGACGCTTGTAAGTAAATATTTTCAATTAAAATTGACCTTACACTTAGGAATGTTTTTTTTTTTAACAATTTACAGACGCGACGTCACAACAAAAATATTCAATAAATACCTATGGAATTACAACCTACATAGGTAATGGTATCTATAGAGTCTGCCTCTAGCGAAGTACGCTTCGCAATTGACCAACAATTTAAAATTTAATGTTATAGGCGTGTAAAAGTTGTTCAACCTTGAATTCTTTTACAAATGTAAGGTAATCTCGTTAATCTCACTCGCCACTCAAATAACATACAGTTCCAATTCGTTTTTACTCTGTGTACATACTTACTCACCAAATTACAATTTTAACCCTGAATATCTAAGCAAGAGTATCGACCTTATTGGAATTTTCTTTAGTTACAAGAATTTGGCTAATTTTGTGTAGGTAAGGTACCTAAGTGATGGTAAATAAATGCATCAGCGTACAGACGCATGAACGCAAAAAAGAGTACTGTGACAGATCCTATTGGTACCTAGGTAGGTACTATTGGTACCTAGGTAGGTACCACTACCATGAATATAATCTACGCATGCATACATATAGTAGCTACAACGAAAAAAATTCCGATTTCCCATACCTGTTTTGAATTACCCCAACGCCCTATTTCGAGTAAGTATTGTTCAAATAACCTGAAAATTTTATTAGAACTTCCATACTAGTTGTGAGTGAAAGCACCTGTAAAATTTCAAGTTCATTTGGGCAATATTTATTTACTCATTTACTCGAACAGAGCGTTGGGGGTAATTTTTTTTAAAAAAAAAGTATGGAAAATCGACATTCCTTTGCTGTAGCTACTATAAAGTCAGTATTTATTTTTAAAATCGAAAGAAATTTTATAGGCATATTAAATAACTTACCCATTATCACATTGCCGATAAATAAGCTCAAGGTTACCGTAATAAAAGTAGTGAATCTCTGGAAAAATACATACATTGTAAGTCATTAGAAAAACGTTTGATTCGTGAGAATTTATTGCGTTGCGTGTTCATAAAATCTCGCCGCAGCTAATACAGTAACGGTTTTTCATTGAAATTATATCTTGCTTTATTCCAATGAGAACTTGTTCTCAAAATTATAAGCTCGAATAATTTAACAAAATTGGCAACTGATCAAAGTATTGAAAGATCATGCTAAGTATAATAATATGTAAATAGTATACTTTCACCGAATGTGCTTCATTTCTGGTGCACTTTATTTAACACCCTTGATTCAATAATGATTTTGAGAAATTGGGTAAACTTTTCAACACAATGTTGAATGCATCTATTCTAGAAAGTTTATTGATCTAACTACAGGAATCGGCAATAGCGTAGGTAGTAAAATTACAAACACAGTCTTGTCTTAAAGAATGTACTTATAACAACGATAACGAGTTTGCACCTACACCACCAATACCCTGTAGTTGATACCACAGATATGCTGCTGCAAAGCTACTTTTTTTTGTATTTTGTTTTTTATGCGTGTATGTAAGATTGTGAATACCACACGAATCGATTATTTCAATATTGTTTCATTCAACCCGAACGCCAAAGATGCAGACAGTATGGTTTTCAATAAAATATATTTTTTCAACTCGTTTATTGAGCTTCATATATTAACACGCGATTATAAATTCACAAAGGAAAAAAAAATCAAAAAACGAGGGTAGTAGGTCAATAGTGCGTTGAAATGATATAATTACTTGTTTCCTGATGCCGGGAAATATAATGAGAAATGCGGTATACAATGTGAGAAAAACTAAACAACATGCCACCATACTGATGTCACCGGTGACTGACGTACGGTTGCTGTAACCATAAAATGCTGGTCCTCCATCGTCTCTGAACCAGCCTTTCATTGCAGTGGATTATAACTGTAGACAAAAATAAACACTTATTACACAACTTCGTCAACACAAATAGCAAAATGCTTTCAGTGCAACTAAATGTATGTAGGTACCTATAGTTACGTTTAGAGTAAACCAGAATCAGTGTAGTATAGATAATATACTAATACCTGGTCACATAGATATATGCTAAGTAGAACTTCCAATGCCTCTCACCGAGCCTTTACCGACCAAAAAATACGTTACAATCCATCAACTCATTCTTCATAATTTCACTTTGAATATTTTCAAAAGAATAATCTAACCTTCACATACGAGTAATTCCATCTGTAGTACTTGAATTATCGGCCGGCCAAACTTACTTCTTTAAATCATGTCACGTTAATTTTTTATCGATTAACCAAATGCAACCTTAAAGTGAACTTGTTGGTCATTATAAATCACCACATCGTGTAATTCAGTTCGCCAACACTCCACTTATCAGTACCTATTTTAAACACCTGTGAGCAAAATATCTGCATTCACGTACTTGTTCTTTTTCTTTAGCAAAATAAGATTGACGGGACGAAAATTTTCCATTGATTAAATTACAATTTCGTATAACTGCAAATACACACTAAATTGCGAAATAGGTGGCGTAGGTAGGTAAAGTAAAGTAAAACAACTCATCCTCGCCGGCTATAGAATGGAATTGTGCTCATTCACTCATTCAGCATACCGTTCCACTGAATGAATAACACAGAAAAGAATAGCAGAAAAAATATAGGAACGAGAGGACTCACTAAACATGTACTCGTACCTACCGCACTGATAAGAAAATAACGTAATCAAAATTAGCCTCTTTACAGGCACATGACCGAACACTGAGGATTTGTCTAAGGTTCAGACTCGCATAGATATATGCCAAAATGATAGTCTAACCTGCCTTTAAATTTTTATAAATATCATTTCAAAAAACAGATACACGCACAATTCAATAAACGAAAATCACCGCATGTACATTTACATACTTGGCCCTGTGCTTGCTAGAAACCCAAACGACTCAAATAGGAATTATTTTATTAATATTATTCATCATAAATAAATATACTTGAGGCTATACTTTGACTCGTGTTTCGAAAATGAAATTATATGCATGAAAAATGTTATGACACTCGTATCTACATAACTATGGGAATTCCGAGAAATGAAGTAGGCCGTTAAAATTTGAAGTTAGGTAAGTATACCTAATTCTATATAAATAAAATTACCTATCGTAGTCTAATAATTTTTACGCACTAAAAAATATGCATGAAAAAAATGGAAAAAAACATGTTAAGTACCTGCATATGAGGGCGTACCTACTTCCTAAGAATATTATCTTGTAATCTAGATGATGCTTTGTTTTCTTGATGATTTTTTGTTTACTTCTACACATATAGTTACATATGTAAGTATTAATCAGGCGAATGCGTTTCGTTTACATTGTTACATAATTTTCCAGCAGTGATATCTAATTATAAAAATTATGCGTATTCATCTTCAAAATTATTTTTTTTTTAATTTCGAACAATATTTTTGCAGTTCAAGGGAGTTCAAATCGCCTTATTTAAAAAAGCCAAATATTCATTTTTCGTTTTTGAATATCACGTTATTAATTATCGCACACGATGCTAAAATACGGTAAATTCCACATGGTACAGGATCTGAGGATCTGCAAAATATTCTTTTAGAATCAAATACCAGTCACGAACATCATGGATAATATTACCTGTGATGCAATGTTTCTCTACAGTCTACATAGCTAAGGTACCAAAGTACATACAGGCGATGAATAAATCCGAGTGTTTTTTTCGCAATTTTTCTCATAACAATAATAATCTACAATGCCATTCGTGTTCGATATTTTACATCGCCTGGAGAACGTCGAGTCCTTTCAAAGTTACACTGTCTGCGAGATGAATCTCAGAATGTGATCTTTGCGATAATCAATGCATCGTCGTCGATGACGATGTTATATTGATTTCAAAAACAACTTGATAGATAAATGATAATTAAGGTAGAGGTACACCCATTAAGCCGCTGGTCAAGTGCGCGAATCCGCACGTTTCATGAATACTGATTATGTAGCTGCCGTTATTGTATTCTATGAATGGTTATTTTAAACAGTTCCAATGATTGGCTGTGTGTACGAGATAGGTATCTAAGTTGATCCATTCTAGGACCACCGCGATCGAAAATTCATACATTCTCGAGATCTTATCAGGTAGGTAAATGATGTGACTGGTAGGAATGTATGAACCGTCTCATGTACAGAGATGTATAANGTTCTGTTTTGTATAAGTATAAACTCACTTCTGAAAACTACCTCTCGAACCAAATGCACAATCTCATTCCCTGAGATTCCTGTTCTAGCCAGATTTTTAATCAAGTACCTCAAAAATACAAGTTAGGTACCAACAAACATACTGTGCATTATACATATTGTTTAATTTTGAAATAGAGAATCATCAACTCGTTACGTTCACGAAGATAAGAGCAATTATTTTTTTAAATCAGAATTTAAGCGAAAAACTAAAGAAAAATTTGTTTTATTTCGTTTGTTCAAAAATCAAAAAAACAAAAAAATCATCTATATCGTCTGTCGCGGAATTCTTTTTCATGTCCTTCTTGTGTAATTTAACTGGGTACAACACCTAAAAACGGGATTGGGAAAATTATGTTTTCACTTTTCACACCTTGCCATCTTCTCTATTTGAAAATCATATTTTTTCATTTCACGAAACATAATGGGTGAACACATTTGAAAGCTTGTAGGAGCTATTTCATTCTTTCAAAATACAAAAATACTTCCGTTGTTCATTCGTTATTTTAAAGAATTAGCGTTGTAGGTGTAGGTGTACCTATACGAGTACGGCTTCGTGTCATTGTACTTATCAAGTTAACGAGCGTCACGTTTCTTATGTGGGTACACGGTTTATCTATGTACGTGTACATAGGTGGCAGAATTGAGAATTGACAAATGTCTTGACCGCGATGTCATATTTTATAAAGTCATACCAATCACTCCATTTAAACGCCGATTAATTGCCTTCATGGAGATTTTTTTCTTTGAAAACAAACGCATCATCGTATGCATAAATATACAAGCAATTACATAATGTCTTTTAAGTTTTTCATAATCATATCCTGGTCAGATTGAAACGAAATTAAAGTAAAACTTAAATTAAAAGAGGGCGACATTCTACATAGGTAAGTACCGGTAAATAATGATAACCGCAGACAAGATCCAAATTCGCAGGTGAATAGTGGACTACTCGGAGGTGTGACGTAATTACCTATGCATAGGTAGTCTACTTCACTTACATAAAACTTGAGGAATGATATGCTATGCTCGTACATTTTGATTTTACTTTTTCTTTTTGTAAAGAAGCGGTGACGAAATTAATTAGGTAGAAATAAGTATTATGTAGGTATCCCAGGGTTGTGAGAGCGATGAAAGTTACACTCCCACTCCCGCGCTCTTACTTCCCAAGACTTTAGGAGTGCTCCTCACCGTTGCACCCGCTCCTGAGCTGGAAATGATACATAAAAAAATAAAATTGAAATTTTTTCTTAAAAACTAAAAACAAATTGTAAAATTTCCGAAACTTCGTAGATTTGGATAACGCACATCTCCTCACTTCACACATCGTCGATAATCATTTTATTCGTGTTTCTGGCAACTGAAGTTTGCTTTTGCTAGCAAACAAAGAAAAATATATGTGATGACAGGTATGAGGTATACATATCTAACTAATAGGCATTACAATTGCGATTGAAATAAGACCATTATCACAAATGGTTTAGTTCGCAAAAATTGAAAGAGTGAAAGAGTTATGAAAATTTTAGCACTCCCGCTCTTGCTCGCTCTCATCTGTGAGAGCGCTCACTCCGAAAAAGCACTCCCTTGATTTTAAGAGTTCGCTCTCGCTCCCACTCCACTCTTTCGAAAACGTTCGCTCTCACTCCGCTCTCACAACCCTGATGTTTTGAATTATTGTACTGTTTAACGAGCACTGAGTAGATACCCACTTATTCACAGAAATGAGATTACGACATGAATACTAGGTATAGATAAGCACAAGCCGGCTTGAGCATCAAGAATATTTTCTAATTTTTTGTGATCATGATTTGGAAAAACGTGGCAATTATCGAAATGTGCAAATTCAACTTTCAAATTTCAAGGATTTATTTACCTATTGTATGCGATTTGATTTTGTTATAAAGAAGATTTAGAGTAAAAATTGTCTCAAATGAACCATCCGGAAGCACAAAGATAGGTCTTCAGTTTTCAAAACTCAAAAGACAATCAACACGTCGTTCATTAAATTTATCCGATTGCATGCGATTAGCATTAAGTGCTTATCATTACACTGTGTGATAAAACGTTTGGAATTCACACTTACTCAAATCAAGAAATGTAGGTACTGTTACCTGAATAACGACTACCAATTTCTAAGAACCAAGTCCTTTTAGAACTGCATATACACATCCATCCGCTAATATACATACGTATATTTCACCGAACTCCAACCCTAATTCACCAATTCATAATTAAAGAAAAAACATCGATATTTACACGTTTTCGAGACTCGCGTACACGTTTTCACACCATCACAATAAAAATATAAGTAAAGAGTACACTGTATTCACCTTAAGCAAAATACAAATTATTAAATTTTGCTATAAACGTTGCGGAACAGCGAAGACGACGGAATAATGCTAATTAGAAACATGGATTCAGCAGAACAAAACCAGTTACAAGATGCAAGGTCAACCAATCTAACTCACCATTGTTGCGTTAACGTTGCGCTGACCTCTTGGAGGTCTTCTTACCACCTTCTGCCTCCTCTGCTACCTTCGTATGAAAAATACAGCCACTTCCGAGGCAACTGTATCTCCCAATCACCTTCAATTTCTGTCAGGGAGGCCGTATATCTATCATACCCCTCCAAACTAATTAGGTACACATATTTTTTCACCTTTTGATTATAAAACATTGGAGAAAACGTGCCAAATTACACGTTCTCAACCTGTCCTCAAATTTTCGATTGATCGGGGAATCACACGCAGCACGAGGAGATGGATTTTTGGAATCGTCAAATGGTCAATCTGTCATCTAATTGCATATTTCGGCTACGTAAATATTGAATAGGTATCTCGTTAATTTATTCGAGGGTGCGTTCATTTCATGGTTAATTCTTTGTTTATACACAGTTTCAACCATGAGGTGAACGCACCCCGGGTTCCCTCATTTACAAATAGTTGTGAGTACGTTTCCTATTGTTTAAGGAGAAAGAAAAATAGGAAAGTGAGAATAAGTAATAAACGAGACGAAACGACGTGGATTAATTTAATTCTACGAACACGTCGGTGTGAATTTTCTCAGCTTATGGGTGGTACCGGAACTATTTCAAATAATTCTAATCCATTGTTCAAGGTCATTATCGCATTAAGAATCAATCAAATGAAAATCTGATTAGACGGAATGCCTAAAGCTTGATCCGGTTTCAAAATGAATTTCCTTGACGTTGAAAGTAGGATATGTCGAATGACTCGCTATTTTTATCTATTGATACTCGCTGTGTACTTTATCGTGGGGTTTTGTCTTCTACATACTCACTAAGTAACTAATTTTCCTCTTAGATTTCAAAAACCATCAACAAAACGTTCGCAAAGGTTTCGTATGAGTTGATATTTTTTTAGGTTTCTTTTCTAAAGAAGGCTAATTGACTGTAATCTTTAATTACTTACACTATTCTTAAATTGTATCAGGGAGACGCAAAAATATAATCATAAACAAAACTTTTTTAGCTTTATGTTGAAATTATGAGTAAGTAAAATACGCAAGTGAAAGTTGCGTTATGTTTTTTACTTATGTTAATGACAATAGACCCATATAAACGTAGATACGAGTACATACAAAGATGTAGAGAGCTAAGTCCACCATTTGAGTATTGGTACTCCTCTACCTAACAGGTATGCGTTCACTTCAAAAAGAAAAAAAAATGAAAAAATTATACACATTTATGTATTTTTGTTTATAGGTACCCAAAGTCATCGATAAACAAGGTAGATAAATTAAAGTAGAGAGGGATGTTACACCAATTTATTCTACTTTAATCAGTTCGAAGAGACATGACTAGTATAAGTAGGTACCTACTATTGCTTCATCAGAAACTATAAATATACTCTTAGGTACCGATTAAATTATGATAAATCAACTCCGCACGTTCTAATACACAAGATCAACAAAAACTGGTTTATAAAAAATTTTGAAACAAAAAATACAAATTTTCTTACCGTAATAAATCAATACATTTTCCATAAGGTGATGAATTTCTTATTCTACACTCAGAAATCGGCAAAGGTTTGCACATTGGACGATCAAAGAATGGTAATTCGTTAATAAAATCAATATCGCGCATTTTGCCGGCAAGTTGTTTACTGCGGGTAGACACATTTCAAATGAAGAAAGAGAAAGTTAACGCGGCTCCGACGTTGTAACTTACTGCTTTTTTAATGTACTTCACGTTCTTTCTTCCAACTCTTCGATACAAATTGTTCTTTTCATTTACTTTCACTGTGAAGATGAATAAATATGTACTCTTCTCGTAGGTACAGTACCTACATGCGAAAAACTGAGGCTAAATCGCGCAAACTCGTAACATACATAAATACGCATTCATCGCATAATTATAGCGCCATATTACGTAATCCCATCCGTTAATTTATTTAAAATTGAACAAAAATTATTGTACTTCAATTACGTAACATAAAATCTCGGTAGGATAAATTCTTCTGTACCCGTAGCATCTCTATGTCTTCCGCGACTTAGTTATTTTCTTAGGAATCGTTTCTTTTGGGCAAGAATTTTTCATTTTTTTTTTTTTAGAAAAATTTTATACCCACATGAAATAAGTTTTCATTAGTACTCGTACAAACCTGCATTAATAATGATTTCTCTTTGGTGTTTGCGAAGAGTTTATGTAACGAATTTACATACCACGATACTTATGTAAAATCCAATTGTTTTTATCTTTTTAGTTCAGGTTACAAAAATTTCAAATTATACTTTACAAAAATGAACACATTTTATTTACAATAATTGGATCAATCAATTCAACTTCTCAAATTTTCCATTAAAAAAAAAATCAAAACCTGCTACTAGTTCGACTTTTACTCTTCAGATGAGTATACCGAGATGAACGTTCGTGCGCGGGTACTGGAGTAACGCTTTTTCGCTTGGTTCTTGTCGGCTTCCTGCCATACTTTTTACTATCAGTAGAATCGGATTCGGAATCTGAGTTAGAGGAACCATTTGATTTATTTTTTTTTTGTTTGTGTTTTCTATAGTCGGGATTAGAATTCTCACTATCTGCTCTTCTCTTTCTCAGTTGAAATTGTTTAGATTTTTCATCATCAACATTACGTTGCCTCGTTCTATTCGACTTATGAGAGGGAGATCCATCCCGGATGGATTTTCCCTTTAATGATTCGGAATATTTTGATTTCATGTCTTTTTTAACGCGTGTTTTAGAATCATTGGAAGTGTTGGAATCTATACCGCTATGAGATGTACTTCTACGTCTATTCTTTTCGTCAATATCTTTGTTTTCATAAACTGAACGTTTTTTACAATCATCTTTACTTTTGTAATCTTTTCGTACCTTGTCGCCTTCTCTATTTTTAGAAATTTTCCTTTTTCTTTCAGCATTTTCATTCCAAAGAGTATTACGTTTTGTATCATCATCTCTGCTTTCAGAAAAATTACGTTTTCTTTCAATATCTCGATTTTCATGAACTTTTTGTTTTCTGTCAGGATTCAACTGACGGGGGTGTTTTTGCTTTCTTCTGTTTTTTCTAGAATTATTAGAAACATCAGAATCAGAATTATTACTGGAGGCAGAAGTACTCCTTTTCTTCTTCTTTCTAGATTGAGGTGATCTGCCATCGATATCGCTATCGCTGTTATTATCACGTTTTTTCTTTTTGTGTTTCTTTTTTTCTTTCATCATTTTGTAAAATTTTTCAATATCGATATCATATTTCAACGTTTGTAAACTTTCAATTATCAATTGTTCCAACGATTTTGGTTGTTCTGCTTGGTTTTCCGTTATAATATTGACAGGAACCTGTAACAGAGACTGAAAATGAAGAAAAAGAAAACTACAGCGTACAAAAAAGAACGAGCAATATCTCACGCCATCAGGAAATTTCAAATGAGTCCGCTGCACGAGTAGTTTCTTTTTTTCTATTTCTTTTTGTTTTAAGACAGTCAATGGATCTTCCAAAGTTTTCCTGCTCAAGTCTATATGGCTGTGCATTATAGCGCTGCTGTCACTTCTCACAGAACGCATATCTGTGTAAAAATTTCAATCGTTTAGACGGAAAATTAAAAAATATTTGAATTGTTACGTTTAAAATATGCTTACAGTTTTCAGGAGATGGTTGTTTGAAATAATTTTTATCGATTGCGCGTCCAAGTAAATATTCTTCAGGATCAACCTTGTCCGGATTTTTATTGTACATCCAATCCATTATGAAAACAGCCAAGTATTTGAAAGTGAAAAATCTCAGTAAGATTAGGCACTATTATCACCTATCACTTTACTGTTTTTCAATGTTATGTAACTGTGCAAGTGGATAGTGAGTAAGATTATGACTTTTATAAAAAAAGCAACTCATTTAGTATAAGTACGATTACTTTAT
>JAAOIU010055901.1:0-10628 GCA_018107765.1 Hypogeococcus pungens | reverse complement strand
TTTTTTTTTTCATTTTTCAGTACTTTTAAAATTGATTCAAAAAAATCCAAAATTTGTTAATTTTGAGATGGGTATTCAATTTTAGATCCTTTGAAAAGCACAAAAAAATGATGAAGATTTTATTACTCCTTCGGGATGCAAAAAAGCGAATTTCATCGAAAAATGCAAATAAAATTTTCTTTTTCCTTATAATTTTTTTTGAAAATTCGAATTTTCAAAAAAATAGTCAGGCTTTAGAATTTAGTCTGGGGAGTAAAATTTTTACCACGTTCTTTTGACGTAATTTGCCAACTTCTTTTCTACTCCTCNATCGGAAAGGTGTGTACCCTTTTTCTTGTGAGTGAATGAAGTATCACATTTTAAAAATTTTACTGAAAGATGTAAAGTATATTTAAACCGTTGATTTCTCGTCCCGATTTCAAACGTTTTCAAAATCAGCTGAAATTGTCAACTTTTTAAAAGTAGTTGAGATTGTGGAATTTTAAAAAATTTTTAATGTCTTAAAATGTGTTGAAGACGAGGATTTGTTAAGACTACATTTCCAAGACGAAAAAAATTAAAATTGTGCAATATATTTAAGATGTTAAAGTATTAAATTTACAATTTTGGAAATTTTGATGATTTCAGCGACTAAAATTTTTTAAAATCAATTATTCTTGAAACGGTTTGACAAAAATTGTAAATTTTCTAAACGTTTTAAAGAATTATTCAAAATTTGAAAAATTGTCAAAACTGGCAATATTGTAATTGTTTCTAGTTGAATAAAACTGCCAGTAGGTATTAAAATTTCAAAATCGGCGCTGTTAACTTATTTGAAAATTTTCAGTTTGTTGAACTCAAAATCGTCTCATTGAAACTGCCAATTCGCCATTTTGTTGCATTTCTTGATAATGTTAATTTTTTTAGAATCGTTAAAACTATTATTGATTCATCAAATTTTAAAAATTTTTCAAAAAATTTATTAGAGATTTTGAAATTGCAAAAATTCGAAAAATTTTGTAATTAACAGGCTAGAATTTTAGAGAAATTTGACAATTTTGAAAAATTTGATAATTTTTAATAATTTTGAAGAATTTGAAGTTTTGAGAAATAAACCCTTTTATTAATAATTTTAAGAAAAATTACAATGTCGTAAAATTCGACATTGTTCGCCAATTAACAAAGCAATTTTTCAACATTTGGCGATCTTGGAATTTTTTTGACTATTTTGAGAAAAGTAAGTAGGTATTATTATTGAAATACCATAGTTTGACAAAAATTTCAAATTCCTAGATTGAATCATTATTTTTTTCTGATTCGACGAAACTGCTAATCAATCAAAATTTCAAACTTTTTCAATTAAGTAATCAGAATTGAGTTGTCAAAGTTTTTAAAATTATTGCCATTTTCAAGTTAATTGAACTTGAAATCATCATGTTCCAAATTTTATCATCTTTTTAGAAATTTTGCAAAATTTTTAAAAATAAGGTACTTGAAACTGCATGTCTGTGATATTGTGAATATTGTTTAATTTTTTGATGTTGTAAATTCCAAATTGTTGAGAAAATAAATTGCGGAATGGAAAATTTTATTTAAAATACCTAAACTCTTAAAACTGTTTGTTACCTCTAAGTGTATATAAAGTCCAAAAATGTAAACTTTCGCTAACCAACCCTCCATGTACTTGTTTCAGGGCTAGACTCGCCGATATCTAAAAAACACCACAACAAAGAAAACTTTCCCATACTAACGAAGAAACCCAAACCATTCGTACCTCACGAAGACGACGAAGACGAGATATTCAAAGAAGCATTTAAAAACATCCCACCAGCGAAACCATCGGAAACCGAAGAAGACTTCCCTATCCTCACCAACGTGCACAAATACAAATCGACCGAAGAAATAGAAAACTACGACATCAAAAACATCCCCGAAGCACCCGAGATCTCGGACGAACACGACGACTACAACCCGCCTTTAGATATCGACTCCCCCGCCCCTCATTACAAATCAGAAGAACTCGAAGAAACCCCATATCTCGAAGACGACAAATTCGCGTACCCAAGAAAAGGTTACGTCGCCCCCGTATACGAATACCCGCACCCGGACGAGGTGGAATTCAACCCTCGCAAACCCCCGGTCAAATACGAACTGAAACCAAAAAAACCCAAATCCAAAACCACTTTCACCGAAATTAGCTATGATAACCCGGCCGAAATCAACACTTCGGGGGAGAACTTCGAAGGCGAAGACTTCAACGAATACACAGCCCGCTACGCTCAAGGGGACTACCACCATAAACCGAAAAAACACCAATTCGCCAAAGGTCACGGAGCCTCGTACAACCAAGACCATCATTCGTCGCATGGCGAAAAAGGCGACAGAGGGTTTAAAAAATATCACGAATTCGACGAAGGCGAAATAGCGCATCACGGTAAGGAAGGCAAAAAAGGATACTACGACGACGACCACGGTTACAAAAAATCCCACCACGATCAAGGTGACAAATACGGAGAACACCACGGAGCTGGTTACGGTGAAAAGGGAGCGAAGTACGGAGAATCTGGTGGGCACAAGAAAGGCCATAAGACCGCAGGGTATCACAATATATTCCATAAGGATGAGTACAAAAAAGAGCACAAATTTTACGACGATGCTCACAAGCATGGGTATCTCGACAAACACGGCGCTTACGATAAACATCATGGTAAAAAACATGGCCATAAGGCTAACGGAGGTTATTATGATTCTGGTTTCGATCACGGCCATAAAGGTAGCTCGGGACATTACAAGAAAGGACATTTCGATCAAGATCATAAAGGACATAAAGGAAAAGCTGGTCACGAGTCTCATTACAGTCATCATGACGATTATGGTAAAAAGTCGGGTCACTCGGACGAAGAAAAACACAATTTTCATCACGGCCATTGAACGCATTCTCAGTTAGATAGTATTTTGTAAGTTATTGATTTTTTTTTTAAATTATTGAATTTTTATTCAGGTTGTTATTTAAATTAAAAGATTTTACAGTTTTTTGTTTGTATTATTGTTTAAATAAATAAAAATACTACTTGAAAATATCGATTTCAAAACATTTACTTTTTTTCCGTCGTCAGTTCAGAAATTTCTGAACAAAAATCAATAAAATTGTTTTAAAAATTTCAATGAAAAAAAAACAGTTTTTGAAACTTACTTTTTTTTAAAAAAAATTATAGTCACCCCAAATTTAAAAAAAAGGAGTGACATGAAAATTAGAAAGAAAAGAGTCAATTTTCAATTTAGTAAACCATACATTATTACGAATTATTAATAATACAAGTTTGGTGCAATGCTCGGTTTTGTTGGCTGTGTTGATTTTGCAATCTGTGACTCAATGCTACTCACTAGTTACCTGCGATGAATTGACCATTTCAAGCGGAGTGGCTGAACTCTATCGGATGGGGATCGAATCAAATAAAATACACTGGGCTTATAAGAGCAAAATAAGTTTTTGATTTTTTACAAAAATTAGAGGATTTATATAAAAATTGTTGACATCATGATTTGAAGGTTATTCAATTCTGCGTCGATTAGTACCGAGTTTACCAATATTTATTTAATAATGACGCTTCTATTAATGATTTTTGAAATGTGTATCTATAAATTAAATTCATAATATCAACTTTACATGAAAAATTCTTCCCAATGAAAATAGTTAGCCGATTTTCAATTTCACTGTTTGAAAAATAATTTTATCCTCTTTTCAAAGGTATATGAACGAAATTTATAGTTTCAATACTTGCGCTACAATTTCTATTTGAAACTTAAAAAATAGTTTCTTGATTTCGAAATAGCTGATTGTTGTTTACAGTATAGGTAGTGATATCAGTAGGAATTTTCGTGGAAGAGTTTTCGTCAAAGTAAAATAATTGTGTGCAGCTCTGTAGTTTCGGGGAATGTAAAAGATGCTACAAATTTCGAACACCGAAAATGATCACAGTAGTGGTAAATGACTCATAAACTAGTGAAATCGTCCAGAGTGCGACAATTCTCTTCCGTTTCTTATGATGAAGATGAATTGATCAACAACATAGAATCATCACAATTTCGTTCGCAGAATGTAGCTGTCTGTGCAGTTTTCAAAACGGTCAAATTTTTCAAAATGATCAAAATTTTTAAAGTTTTGAAATTTATAAAATTGTCTGATTTTTCAAAATTGTCAAATTTTTCAAATTCTTAAAATTGTCAATTTTTTTAAAGTTGTCAAACTTTTCCAAATTGTCAAATTTTTTATTTTGTCAATTTTTTTAAAATTATATTTTTCAGAATGGTCAAATTTTTCAAAATTGTCGGATTTTTTGGAATGGCCAAATTTTTTTAAATTGTCAAATTCTTTAAATTGTCGGATTTTTCAAATTTGTCAAATTTTTTAAAATTATCATATTTTTCAAAATTGCCAATTTTTTTAGAACTGTCAAATTTTTTACAATTGTTAAATTTTTCAAAATGGTCAAATTTTTTTAAGTTGCCAATTTTCGTAGAATGGTCAATTTTTCAAAATTGTCAAATTTTTCGAAATCATCATATTTTTTCTAAGTCCTCAAATTGTTCAAAATTATCGTATTTTTCAAAATCGTTAAATTTTTCATTATTGTCGGATTTTTCAAAATTGTCAAATTTTTTAAAATTGTTGGACTTTTCATAATTGTCAAATTTTTCGAAACTGTCAATGTACTTGATGGTGAGTGTGTCGTACAAGCTATCTTATCTTGGGAACCAACTTGGTATCATTTTTTATCACTTGACCAATTCGGTATTAAGGTCCATGGACTCCATGCGAGAGAAGAAGTAACCAGCAGGCACCAATGTACCAGGCAGAAAACTTGTTGCTGTCTCTGTTCTCGTAAGTCGTCATGATACGATTCGCTGGCAGATTCAGGACTCGACAGCCGACATGAGTCCGTAATTCCAACATACCAAGAATGAAGTGGCACACGCGAATAGTAGAAAAAATGATACATATATATTTTAGGAAAACATAACAACGTGAAAATATGTAAATCACAAAATGATAATTTTTTTTTTTTCAAATTTAGCTATCCTCTTCGGACGACAAACTACTCGAGATGTTAGCGTCGTTTTCGCTTTTCAACACTGACCTTCGAAGACGAGGAACTTGTGTTGCCAGTGCGAGCCTTTTTTAATTTCTTTGACGTGTTCTTTCAACAGGATTTTGACAATTTCTCCTTTTACTTTGTGCCTTCGGCGATAAACTCGATAATTACAAAAGAACCGGTTTTAATCCATACCGCGTTTCTGAACTTTGAAGGCATCGATACTAAAAATTGACGATTGTCAATTGTGCGCACTTCGTACAGGTGGTTGCGTTGTATCTTCAACACCTTCACTAATTCGTGATTATAGGTACTTGATTTCTGTGTTGCTGTTCAGAATTTCGTTAAACAGTGTTTCTTTTTTAAACAACTCCACATTTCGAATCTGAAACAGAATTAAGAAAACGAACACCTACTAATTATTAATCGAATCTCTAGGCATGGGTAAATAAATTTCATAATGTAGGAATTTCACGAAGTATTTTAAAACTTAATTAATACGAAACGAACAGTAACTATAACACACGATGAAAAGAGACAATGCTAAATTAAACTTGCCTCATTTCGATCGTAGTCTTTTATATTCAAGTTGCCGATTTTTCCGTCAGCTTTTCGAATGCAGTCTAAAATATTGAGAGATTCTCCGCACGGGATTCCGTATCCTTTGGACAAGCCGTGAGGATTAGAAGGCGTGACGCAGTCGTGCGTCGACTCTTAACGTAATACCGCGTCTACTTCTACCGAAGAAAAAAGGCAACCGATTGCGGTAGATCGCACATGCCTAGTCTGCGAACGCAAAAACTTCTGGCCAATAAATCACTAACGTGTAAGGTTAGGGCTCCTTGGTACTTTTGGTCGTGCGGCACCAAGTAGCGTACTCGTCGTGGAAACTGAGACAAAATCGAATTCTCGAACCGATAAGCCAACGCATACAGACCAGCAACAAATGAAGAAAGTCGACCACGCTGCTTTGAACGACCCAGTTGATTCTGGTAGGCATGAACTTTTGATCATGGCTGGCCGTCCGTTCCAACGCTTTGGTTAGACGAGCGCCCAAAAACGGCGTTCTTGGTTCTGCGCTGCAGGCGATTTCTTCCAAACTGTTGAACATGGCATACTCGCTACCATTTCGCCACTCAGGTGGCTTGAATAGCTCGTCGACTTGTTTATTGTACAGCAAACACAGTTGGCGAGCGTTTGTACGAGGAAAGGTTCTTTGCCGGTGTTTGACTAATACTTCCGGCTTCAGTTCGTAAATACGTCCACCTTTGGTGTTCTGCAACAGTTTACAGGCGATAAGGGCGGCTTGTCTCTCTTCGACACCGGGAATTAACTGCTTCAGTAGTCTGTTGGAGAACTTTTCGCCGGCGCCGTATATTCGCGCGTAATTCACTATCTTGGCGTTATTACAAGATATTCCCATCGTCTTGACGGTGACGCAGTGCATATCGGTTTGGTCTGCTTTCTGGCCGCTCAACGGCATCCAGCCGAACGGCGTGCATCCGAGCTCTTTGGCTCGATACGAATCGCCTATCAACGAAGCGGTCCATAACTCTTGCTAGTCGACGTCCGCGCCTACTCCCCGATGGTACCGCGACGAACGTAAATCCGCTGGCAGATTTTCATCCTTCAGCCATACGACGATCTGATTTTCAATGCGGTTTCGGTTATTTTTCCAGTACGACAGCCGACAACGCCACGTAAAATATCGAGCAACAACATTTTATATGGAAGAACTATAATTTCTTGTCGATCAAATTTTTCTTTTCATGGAAATGGCACGTTATCAAAATTTTAGAAATATATCAAAGTAACCCTATCTCGAAGCGCAATGCAATCACACAAATTGTTTAGTATTCCGATATGTACAAAATTTTTGAGATGAAATAGGTAAGTACGACTAAATAAAATAATAAAAACACGCAGGTACGTTATCTAAGCCGAAAACATGAAAAAAAGACCAATTTGAGATTTCAGTCACTATCCAACTGTAATCATTCGTCAAATTCGCATTAGTTCATAATCACGAGCAGTATTGAAGTTAAGAAAAAAAAATCATTTGCTCTAGAAGCGTCTCCCCTATTAGATGCACGACTTAAGTTTTATGGCAATGACTAGATGCATTTTTTTTTTATTTTTTTTTTTTTAATAATTATTTTCTTGTAGATCAACACACGCGACAAGACGATTTCCTCGATTTATTTCTGAAAGCGCTTCGTTTGGTGCAACACTGTACCTGGTTTAAACTATTGTCGCTGTTACTGACTTCTTTGAGCTGACGAATTCTTTGAGGGGTTGGTAATGAGTTTGTAGCTTCGACGGGTGTTTCTTTGGGAGTAGTTGTAGCCGATTGTTCCTTTTGAGGCGAATTTTTCGGTTCTTCATTTTCTGAGCTACTTTGATAGGTCATGACTTCGTTTAAAAACATGTTGGTTTTGTTATGGATGGGCGAAAGGTGCGAATCTATCGGGGACGTTGGTGCTGTTTTATTTAGGCCGAATTTAGCACTTTGCAGCATAGACTGCCCTAGTGCGACTGCTCCAAGCGAGCTGGATCTGTTTTCTGTTAAACAAAATAAATCACCACGCGAGTAAATTAGTCGACATTTCATACATGTAAACAATTAGAATGCATCGAGTGTGTGGTGTGATTCGTCTACTTATAAGGTAATTCATAAATTTTGCCGCACCGTCAAGCGTTTTCCCAAAGCGAACCCAAGTTCATTTACACGAATTACCTTTTGTTTTATTTAAATTATTATTAACAGGCACTTCGGAAATTGAAAATCGTGCTCTCACGTCGTGAAATGTGATCGGAGAATAAATTCGTTTATCTTTTTCATCGCCGTGAACTTTATCGGTGCTGTACGTCGTACTGAGTGGCAAAGGATGATCAGGTTCGAGGTTATTCTCGAGGAATTCGTCGTTCGGTAACAGTCCGCGGACACGTGGCCGATGTTCGTGTTTTATTAACCAATATGTCTTCATTTTACCTGAAAAATACGTCATTTTTAATAAGATTACGTCTGGTCGCAATTTTTTAACGATCGTCGATTCGCCTATAATGAGGTGAGTAACCTCGTTATACACGAATTATCCGTTAAGAAGGCGTATAATGTTTTGTTGTTGTTATTATTTATTTTTTTTTTCATTCGCGTCGATCGTCGGCGGCTGCTGCGTCTCGAGTTAATAACGGCGTTATGATCGTATGTATTGTTGGCAAATATGTATGCGAATTGCGAATATTTAACCTTTTCCTTTCACTTGTACTTCGCCTCGTTCTTCTACGTGATAGTCGGAAGAGATGAGATCTTTGGTCGATTGAGAAATATGTATTTTCATGGATTCGCTGGTCGATTCCATTCGCGAAGCTGTATTCACCGAATCACCGAATAAACAATACCGTGGCATTTTCAAGCCAACGATACCGGCTACTACTGCGCCCGAATGAATTCCCACCCTGATTTTTAAATGTAATCCTGTAGAAAAAAGAACAACACATCAATACGCTCCTTTTTCTGTATTTTAACTCAATTTGCTGAGGAAAAAAAACGCGCACCAGTAGAAGGATCTTTGAGATCAGTAATTGCGTCTACCATATCTAAAGCCATGTCGCAAACCTTCTTTGCGTGATCTTGCTCTCTTTCAGGGGCACCAGATACAACCATATAAGCATCACCTATCGTTTCGACCTGTAAAATTAAAAATAAAAATACGTCATTAAAAAATCGAAAAAATTATTAATTAAAATTCCAATTTTCAAAAACTCACTTTGTATACTTTATTTCGTTCAGTTAACTGATCAAAAATGGAGTACATGGCATTCAACATGGATACTACTTCCATTGGAGTAATTCTGCTACAAATTTCAGTAAATGTAACCACGTCGGAAAATAATATAGACACCGTATCAAACATCTAGAAAGAAAACAAAACCTAAGCAAATAAAGAAATCAACATTCGGTATAATTTAAATTACTAACTTGGACTGGACTAATATTTGTTTTTGGTTCGAATGTAAAGAAAAAAAAGCGCATATCCATTCCAGTATTTTTCGTAGGCACGACGTTTTATAAATAAACCAATGAAATATTAACCTGACAAGTATCAATTGGATTTTCACCGGCTCGCAATCGATCGGCCACTTGTTTCGGTATCATTTGATAAAGTAGCTCATCTGTTCGCTTCATTTCTTCGTCTAATTTCCTCATCGATTCTTCCAATTTTTTCGACTTATGCTGTTCTTGATCGAGGGCTAATTTCAATTCGACCGATTGCTGCGTTCCTGCTAACATTAAGTCCCTGTTTGAAATAAGAACGAAACAGAACAGTATGTGAATATTCGAGTTGAAAATTGTGGCATGTTGTCCGAAGCAATTTGAAGAGCGAGGAAAGGTAAGACGGTGTGAGAGGTATTTCCGGTGATTTTACAGATTTGGGAAAATTTTTGCGCCATCTTTTAAAGGAAATTTTATTCGAAAAATTCAAATCATAGAAAATTGCCGAATTTTGAAAAATTTCTATATTGCAAAACATTGCAAGATTTGAAAAAAATAGTAAATTTTGAAAAATTGTTTGATTTTGAAAAATGCTAAATTTGTAAAAAACGACAGATTAAATTACAATTTTTTTTTTTTTTCAAAAATCGATGAATTTTGGAAACTGACAACGTTTGAAAGATTTACAACATTTTAAAAATTGTCAAATGTTTCTACAGTTGTTCGATTTTTGAAGTAGTTTCATTTTTCTCATTGTTTCCATCTTACAATTTACTACAGCATTGTTAAAATTCGTTTTTAAAGACATTAATTCCTCAGCCTCAAATTTTCTCACATTTTCAATATTTCTCAAGTTCCCTGATTTTTTAATTTTTGAAAAATTTAAAAATTTTCCAGATTCTTTATTTTTTTTTTTTAAATTTTACAATTTTAAAATTTCTCAATTTTATAAAGCAATCAATTTTTCAAAGTGGTTCAATTTTTCGAATTCTTGAATTTTAATAGAAAAGTTTATATGAGGTAGCGATCGCTACCTCCGCTACCCTCTGTGGGCGCCTATGCATAAATCCCCTTATATCACCTCCCTAAATACTCAGAAATTGAAGAAAAAATATACTATATGAAGGTACGTACTAAGAATTTTAAAAAATAGAGGAAATCAGCAAAGAGAGAAAATTTGTAAAATTATAGAAAAATAACAAAAAAAATTCAAGAAGGAAAAATGAATATGGAATTTTCAAAAAATAAAAAAATACGAACAAAAAAGTTCAAATTTCTCAACTTTCAACGAAGCGATTGCTTGATGCGTCTAAACGGCGGTTTTTTCACCTGCTGAACTCAAATCTGCGATTAGTTTTTTTATGTGATCATTTTTTTTTTACCGCCCAAATTTAAATAATTTAGAAAAATTCAAAATTTCAACTCAAGACCGTGCAAACTCGGCTGTAGGTACCCTTACCAAATTTCTAAAAATTAAAAATATTTATTTTTAAAGATTTTTTTCCCCAATTAAAAAAAAAAATAGAAAATAAAATAAATAAATAAGAACAATTTTCAAA
>JAAOIU010055704.1:0-10942 GCA_018107765.1 Hypogeococcus pungens | reverse complement strand
ATGACACCAAAACGTAGTTACCTATTTTAATAATTTATTTTGTACAAAAAGATGTGTTTCAACTATCAAGTTTTGGTAGGTAATAAAAGCTCAAGTTTTTTCAAATTAGGAACTATTAAAACAAAAATAAAAAACTACGCTAAGTTAAGGCAGATAACCGAATAAAGAATTTTGCGTTAACAAGAGAAAACGGCACGTAAAAAATATCTACATATATTTTTTTGCCTATAACTAAAATAAAATACTGTAACAATTTCTGACTAGAAAATAATTAATATATATATATATTTTTAAATGAATAATCATGTAAAAAAAACTTCTCTTATTGCAAGTTGCCGTTGAGAAATAATCAAAGCGTACATGGTATTAAAGCTTGCTATAATTCGAAAACGGTAAAAAAAAATTGTAAAAATGTTATTGTTCGGCTAGTATTGAGATTGGAACTCTGGTTCAACAATTCATTAATTTCTGCACAACGTTTGCATCTCCAATAAAGTAACGTCAAGTTTTCTCTGATGTAAGTTTAAACTTCTATGTTCCTGAAGATAAAAAATGAAAATTTTCAGCAATATTTTCAGAAGTATTTTTATCTTCATTTTTACCTCGGCGTTTTTCATCGCACAATAGCTTTCATCTTCATCTTGGCATTCGGTAATGCAATTAATATCCGGTTGAGAAGGAGCTTCGCAACTTTTATGCTTCTGAATTTTACTAAAAAATTTAATTAAATATGAAAATGAAGTACTTATATATAAGTAATACTCTGAAAACGAATATGAATAGTTCGCATACACTGTGTATCTGATTTGCTGACTCGTACATGCGGCATTTTCGCTTTCATTTTCATTGTTTAATTCACCTCTGTTGAAAATGAAATAATGTTAGTGGAATATTACAGAGTTATCGGATGCACGTTTGAACAATGTAAAAATTTTTAATTACTTGGTTTTTATCAAATTAAGCTGATGGTCTTTGATTTTGTTCAACAATGCCATCGATGGTGACGTTAATTTCACTTGTAATACCTGTAAATATTGAAATAAACTTTGTGATTAGTTCGATATTTGCATTTCTGATAATTTGATAACAGTTTTATTTTTATTAATTTCTTACAGGAAGAGAAATGGCTCTCATTTCACGAAGGTCAATACTTCGGAAGAAATCACTTATCAATAGTTCTTCTACGGATGGTATCCTTTTTTTGGGATTTTTAAATACGAATTCTAGTATCTCGACGACCTGTTGAAGTGGAAAAATCAACACGATAACCGATGTGCATCTTGTTACTTAAGCACTTTGAAGATTGCTTGTCGTATTCTTTCGCTTGAAAAAATAGAATGTTTAGGGGCTAGTAAAATTGCTCGCTATTCAATCGAAATTGGCCCGAAGAACTCTCCTTAATGTCGTCATGTTCACTTATTCAATCTATGTCACGTATTATCAAAATAACTAGTTAATATACTTAAATTATTACATGAGGATAGTGTGCGACATCCAACATGTTGGCTGGTGTTGGTTCGGGTTCAGTTAATTCATACCCAGCGGTCATTTCGAATAGAACGTGACCTATGCGATAAAAAACATTCATTAATGGCGCGCTTGTAGCTTTTACGTGTCATTTATAATTATAAAATTTCATTTTAACATTAATACGAATTCGTTATCAATTTCATTACCTACCAAAACAAATTACATCAACGGCTGATGGATCTGTTTGCAAGAGAGTACTCTTCAAAATGACTGGTTGAATTCTGGACGTGAACCCAAGCAATGGATTTTCTAAGCCACTTAATCTACAAAGAGAAAAAACAAGATAAAAATTCCGTGTAAGTACCCGATCGTTACGGAATTGAACGATACGAAAATTCTGTATCAACCTTTCCAAAATGAAAAGAAAAAATTATTATTCCATACGTGCGTGTTTTTTGAACCCTCGGAATATGCTTACTTATCATTACGAATAGTATTTTGATATAAACAAAAGTCCAACGAGCTTATCTACCTGGCGACGCCGTTTTGTAGAATAATGTTTCCGGAATGTAAATGAAATGAAAACGTGTACTCTCGTTCACGCAAAAACAACAACGCTTCTAGGATCTGCCGACCTAAGCGTTGTATCTGCGACAAAGGTAGCCCTTTGCTCCGCTGGCCATATTTATCGGACCATTCGTCGTGCCAGCATGTCTGCCAAATGAAATAAATTACTCGTTTTAAATTTACGACCGGAGAAGCGAATAATAATTATACGCGATAAACTTACTTTATAGATTAAATCCTTCAAGCTGCCTTTATTATTGAACGGCAGTACGACGATTATATTGGCGTTTTTATTTTGGGCATTACCTTCGATGAATTCTAAATCTAAGATTGGATAAATGTACGGATGTTGTAAGGCTAAGAACAGATCTAGTATAATTCTACGAGTGATTTGATTATAAATAATGGGCGAATTTTGACTTTGAGGGGTTAATGTGAGTAAACGTTCGGTTTTTATCGATGAGTCTTTCACCACGAACCAATGTTTTCCAACACGCGACCCTGCAAGATTGCATAGGTTTAAATTTGCGAGTGAAATTTTATCGTGATTTCATTTGCAAAGCTATTCGTAGTGTTACATATACCTATGTCATTCAAATGTTGAATCAAAGCATATCTCGGACAAAATCGTAAATAGTGTAAGCACGCACTTTCAGCTCTTTGTCGAGCTTTTCTTTCCAATTCCAATCTTTCGTGGGAATTTGTATCCGCTTCCAAAGCTGTGTATTCGTACCTGCTTTCGTGTCTGAAGNGAAAAGGAAACTTAATAAAGCCGTGCAATGGTGGAATGAAAAATGTCGCGAATATTTACCTGGTACAAAAGCATACTCCTTTATCTTTAGTTTTAGTAGTTTTCCAAGGTAAAATACCTAAATGAAATTTCCACGAGGGGCCATTCAACTGAGACGAGAACACAATGGGGCCTTCGATAGCGCCGCACATATCTTTGGAATTACGATACGAGAAATATTTCATGAAATGAATACTAGTTGGACCTTTTGGGCCACTACTTCCGCCATTTTTTGGACGAGATAAGCTGCTCAAGAACATGGCGATACAAGTGCTTTTGCCACCATGGACGTAACAATGACTTTAATCATACGAGAGCTGAACACCACCGCATGTTTTCAGCTAGTTTTATAATGTGGACACCACACGAACGTAAGCGATGGTAAAACATTAATACATTTTCCAAACACGCGATCTTCAAATTAGTGCCGCAATTAGTTTTCATTAAATTAAAATTCACCGCGAACACGTAAATACGGGTGGGTAGGTACGTGCGAATAATTTTGTGGACAGTAAGGAAGAGTATCTACATAAAAGTACCGGGGGTAATTTTTATATCTGCGAAACTTAATCTTACTAATATCAGAAAATTTTTACATTTCATTAATATTTACGATATACCTTGTCAATTTCGATGTAACAAACCAAGACCCCATATTGCGACCGATTTTATTGATAAAATCGTATAAAAATACTGGCGCCGTTCCGCTAATTTCATTATTTCGCGCGCTGTAAATCAAATTCATCATCAGTTTCTTGCAAAATAACAATGCGTCAATAGTTAAAAGACAATTATATGTAGGTGTAGGTATCTATTACCCAACGCGTTTGTTCTACAGTTTTAGCAACATGTTTTGCGGAAGTATGACAACAATTTTTGCATCTTATGCGCCACTCAGGTATGAAGAGTCTTCAAAGAGAACTTCGATATTTTTCAGAAATATATGGGCATGAATTTTCCATACAATTAGTCATTTTTTTATCCTATCTAAATAAGTAAGATAACTACACATGGAACCTATAAAAATATCTAAATGTTTTTTAAGGAAACATTAATGCGTTTTTTCGGTAACATGGACGGTAATAGGATAATTTAGGTAATGGTATACTGCGCTATCGGTTCTTTTCAAACTTTCTGAATATATTTTGTAGGGATGTAAAAATGAGCAAAATGGGTACCCAGAGCTACGTAAAACCAAATTAGGTCACCTCACACATTTTGGTCGAGTTTACTGACCTAAGGTGTGGAAAAAAATTTCTTAATTTCAGAGCTCAGTTTAAAAAGCTTGAAATAAAAGAAACATTTTTAAATCGTCGAGGGTGGCTTATAGAGATACTCGAAAAAAACTCTTTTTGAAAGGCTGTGGCCTCCATTAAAAAAATAGCAAGGGGTCTGTGGGGAGGGGGCTTATTTCGACAATTTTTTGGTGTATCTACTTGGCTAAAAATTTTTTTTTCCGAAATTTCCGCCCCACTACTAGGAAGGTGGGTATGTACGTACGTAGGTACACAGGTATTTTTTTTTAACACGTTCATTCCTCTACATGAAACTAATTGTGATAACGATAAACCTACAGATGAATTAATAATACAAATAAATCATTTGAGAGTCATTCTAGATCTGTTGGTGACAAGATGGGTACGTATAGTAGGGTGATTCAATTCTCACTTTTTTTGGAAACTTGGAGGGGGAACTGAAAAATGTTGTGAAATAATGTCAAAAGAACGTGGTAAAAATTTCAGGTGTCTGAATTAATTCTCAAGCGGTTCCAAACTACAGATCCCAGTTCCGAACGATTTTGACTTTTAACACCCCTCCCCTCCCCCCTGGAAAGGATCGTGATTAAATTTACAAATTGGGAGTTTGAAAATGGGGTGACTCAATCTAGACTACAGAGTAAATCCAAATATCAAGTTTTCACTTTTTATGACAAGTATAAATAATTCTCGAAACAATAAATTTGCGTGTTGAGATACAGTTTTTAAAAACCACTTTTTTCGCGACTCTCTATCTCCTCACCGAACAACTGAGAAAAAAATGTCAGCCAAAAAGTTGAAAGAAATTGAATAATGAATGAAAAGGTACTGAGCAACTTTTACTCTAAACTAAAACCCGTTTTTGAGATTAACAAGCGGTCTCAGAGATGCTAACTCATAGAGATAAGTCAGGGATCATCCTCAACCATTTCTAGAAATTAAAGCTGCTGGTAAAAATGTCGTTCTCACCATTTCTTTAATTTGCCACCACTTGAGCGAAAATTTAATTAATTTACTTAATGTTGATCAAAAAAAGGGACGTGTAACAGTTCCTTATTTCATCGTATTTGTTGACATAAAGGTAGTTTTTTTACGAGTGCTTTGAAGCAAGATGAATTATATTGGTAAATACAATTTATAATATCTTATTCTTACAAGTCACGTAAGACTTGATGAGTTTAGACATGAAACTTTTGAATTACGTCGAGCGAAGACCTTTTCCACTGACGTTGTTCGTACCTGCTGCATGTAAATATTTAAAATTTTAAAATTTCAAACTACGTTCAATTTTAGCCCAAAAAAAATTTCCCAATTTTAATTAGGCAATAAATGGGTTGGTAAGTACCGGGGAAAAAAAAATTAAATTTCAAGCCCCATTTCAATTCATGCTTAAAATAAAAACGATTTTCTAAACTGGACGATTTTTCCCAGTACCGAATAAAATCGCACAAAATTCTAAAATCTACTCCTATCAAATTCCTAAGCATCTAACTTATTAAAACACTCTTCATCTACTTCACATTATAATACATAACATGTAAAAAAGACAATTTAGATTCGCAGCTTCTCAAAAAATTATTCTTAATCATGCAAATCGTTCTTGAAGAGAAACCATAAGTAAAAACAATAGATTCATTACGAAGGTAATGAGTAAACTCGCGTATAATATAAATGAAAAATAATTTTCAATTCTTTTATAATAACCTGCAAAAGCGACAAATCCAAAACAAAACAATTGCAATAATCCCAACTGCTGTAGCAACTAACACAGCGACTACCTACAAGAAAGAAAAACATGCTTTTAGATTTTCATTTGAAAAAAATAATGAATAATGATATTATTCGAGTAATTACCGGTGTCAATGTTGATTCCGTTGCCCATGATATTACTCCTCCATTGTCAAATTTTTCCATTCTTCTGGCCATGGCAAAAAAAAAAATTAACGAAGAATGATGAACGTTATTTCCTCATAACTATTACAGTTATTGACACAATTCAATAAATAAACGCTTGAAATGGCTAATTTAGAATAAGATGATCTGCAGTTACATAGCAGTATTATCTCATTTGATTGTTTACATGTTGTGAAGATCAACCGTAGTGAAGCTATCGGCATATTATGCGTCCAAAGAAATATTTATAACAATGCAACAAAAAATACTGGAGAAAGAATACTTACATCTGCAGAGTAATTTTACTACTGCTGATAAATCGATATGAAAACGTTTGTGGAGTAAATATTACGAAAATCCAGCGCTTTTACAATCTCCATCCCTGCAGTGGAATAATAAAGGTTGGACATGCGCAGTCCTGACCCAAATGCAAGTTCTGCATTAGCTAGGCGTAGAAAAATGTTGCGTGAACAATTTTTGTACTATTTTTGTTCGGAATCGAATCCATCTGTAGTTTTGTACACTCTATGACTCTAGGTAACAGAACTGTAAATTAATCACGAAGAAAAATAATTCGAATTGTGTACAAAAAAAAACTTTTTTAAATATACACCTTTATTACATATTTGGACGAACAAAATTCAATTAAAAAATACAATATAGGTGATTTTTTCAATCACCCTATAAAATCGCGGTTAAAAAAGAAATTAAAAAACCAGTCGACTGAAAAAACACACGAATAAGGATTTCGATTTAAAATAATCACATAAAAATTAAAAATTTAGTTTTTAGTCAGAGCGAAATTCTTACTCAATATTCTCATTACTTCACCATGTTTCATTTCAGAATTTTCGCTTTTAATTTTACCGTAGTTTTCTTTAACAAATAAAGCGAATTTAGAAAGAGGTTTGGCTTGAACGTTTTTCGGAGATGAACCCGAAACGGTGGTTTTTCTAGTTGTATTAATTAGCAATTCGAATCTACCGTAACAGTATCCACATCGTTTCCGGTCTAAGTTTAGAGATTTCGAGTGTCTTCCAATTCTGCAACCATGAAAGGAAATTAAAATCAGGTTTGGTATAGCAGGCTTAGGAATAGCTTGTTTACTTACGTGTAACCACAACTGACGCATTTATATTTAAATTTTGTTTGAACAGAATAATCGTGGCATCTTCTGATTGGGGGTAATTCCGGGAATCTTCGCATTGCTTTACGAGCCCACGACTTCCAGATTGGTCCGTGTCCGTCCGCTTTATTATCGATTATCCAACTCGCAGCGTGACACATTTCGTGAATCAAAGTATCTCTCAAACGTTCAGGACTTTCGATAATCTACGGAAGTACATACATACCGTTAGTTGCGAAGATCGACGTTGGAGTAGAATTATAATGAATTAACTCACTTTTGTTGATAAAGCTATTCTGGATACTCTCAAGCATTCGTTGTTAGGCCCGATAACAGTTTTTATTCTTTTATTATAACACAACCCGGAAGAAGATCGCATACGTGGATTCCATTCAATTTTTAAATCTTCAGGAAGCTGTAAAAAAAATTTTTTTGTGCTTTCAAATCAATTACCATGTCAATTTTGATGAAAGTAAAAAAAAAGTTACTTTGTTATCAAACACTTCTTTATTGAATAAAGCGAAAAGTCTAATCGCCAATTGTTCTTTGAGTTTTTTGAACGATTTTCGATACTGCTCAGCATCAGGATGAATTGAATTCGGACTGGTGAGAGCTGAAAGGTGAAAAATTACAATTGAAATGAAATAAACAACGCATAGAAAAATGTAAAAAACAAGAATCACTGACTCGATAAAGATTTTAAGAATGATATAGGTTCTTTTTCAAGATTAACGACGCGAGCTGGTGTTAATTTATTCAAGTTTTTCAGCTTGAAAGTTATAGGAGTAATTTTATTCGCCTTTGTGCTACTTCCAGGAGTAAAACTAGGCGAAGATGTCAAATCAATGCATACATCACCCTTGGATGACTTAGTCGGTGAATCTAAAGAGGAATCTATTTGAATAAATTTTTTAGGCTTGATGTTCTTCTTCGGTTGAATTTTTTTCTCTTTCTTTATAACGCCAATTTGTGGAAGCTTCACGTTGGTCGATGGCGGTGGTTTATTTTCTTCATTTGAAGATAACGAAGACGAGGAAGAAAATATAGTTTTTCTAACGTTCGATATGTAAATGTCTTCTTCATCGCTGCTGCTAGAACGAAATTTTTTCAAATTCTTTAATTCGTCGCAATCGTCTTCCGCTTCGCTTTCAGAACTTGAACGTTTGCCAGGTATTACGAAAGGAGTAAAGATGCCATCGTCATGGAATATCGAATTTTTCCTAAAATAATTTTTGGAGTAGATTTCCGAGACAATTTATGGGCTTCGGCGTCAAACTCAAAATAAATAACGCTTACTTGTACTTAGAACGCGGCGTTGTCGTCTTGATTACATCAAATTTTATGTTTTCGGAGATGAATTTATGATATACCGAGACGCTGTCACCTTCGATCGATGAAGTATCAGAAACGAGGAATGAATCTTTCTTTTTTCTTGGGTTCTTCTTTTGCGATCGCGAAGTATTTTCTTTTAATTTACCTGAAATTCACAAAGATATTTGACTACTTCCTTGTACGGCTAATTCGTTGAGATATGTACCTTTTATTATATTAATTTCTTTCTGATCACATTCATCTTCTTCTAAATTATTCAACTCCGAAAGCACCTTTGTATTCTTTCTGCGAAATAAAAACATGGTAAAATAATGAGTACAAATTATACACGTCCTAACCAGACATACGCATAAGAACGTTTGAATCGAGTTGGAAAAAATGTCAATGTGAAATATTTTACTTGTTATCTTTAGCCTTTGTTGGTTTAATGGTTTTCTTTTCTTTTTTAGGTAACACCTTCGATTCAACATTATCAGTTATTTCAATTTCTCTATCATTTGCTCCGGTAATCTGACTTTTGAAAATATTTTTAGGAGATAAAAAATCGTCCTTATCGGCATAAAAGTTATTCATAGGCGCAGCACTAAGCCTTAAAATGGGCGAAATATCATCAAGATTAATTGGACTCGAGTCACTTGCGAGCAGAGGTTTTTTTTTACTATCTTGAGAAGCGGCGGATGCACTATCGATTATCTCAATACTCGAAGAATTGTTCTTATCTTCTGATATACTACTGAATAATTTTTTATTTGATTTACTTTTAGACTTTTTCGTTTCAGTGATTTTAATTCTTTCTAAGCTTAAATTATGCATATCATCTTCTAATTTATGCAGTTCTTCAGCACTGTTAGTCTTGATTTCGTCGGTGTTTTTTTTATCACAGCTGTTGACAGGTGTCTTTTTCACGTCCTTTTTTTCATTAATGTTGATGTTACTTATGTGGTCCAAGCATTCATAGTAATCGCTTTCACGAGCCTTATTGGAATCATTAGACACTGGCAGTCTTTTCCTACGAAACGTTATTTTTTCTAGTCCAGCATGAACTTCTTGTATAATTTTTTTGAACGTTGTTTGACCAGATGTTTTCAACTGCGATGAAACTGGTTTTAATGTTGACTTCTTTTCGTCGTGATCAGCGGACGACCGATCGGAAGAAAAATGCAAAGATTCCGAACACGATTTCAGTGATAAGGACGAATCGTTGGTAATGAGAGATGAATCGTTTGTAATTAGAGTCGAGCAACTGGAAAATGAATCCATGGTGATTTTTTTTTTATTCGGCATTCTAGATCCTCTGGCTTCGCCGTCATTAGAAGGATTTTTAGAGAGTTTTGATTTAGCGTCTTTCCATTTTTCTAAAAAAAAAAAAAAAAAGTAGAATATTCATTTTTACAAAATTCAAAGATTTATATTTATGAACAAAAATGTCGAAAATTACTAGGCCTATACTGTAGGCAACAAATTCAGCAGTAGGCGTCGCGTTTTTTATCACTATTTAAATTAGTTTATCGAAGTTGTGGCCATTAAAAACAAACAGATGACCAAATTTTTAAAAACACCCCCCTTATGATAATAATTTGGATATACCTCTGAATAAATCTTCAATTACAGCAAAATCTCACCTGAAGAGAATTTTGAAAATTTTGGTGCTCCTTTTGTTTTGCCAGTAGCAGGAGTCAGAGCTGTTACGAATGTAAATGATGTATCCATGAATCTGTGATATTTTGATAAGCAAAGATTAAAAGATGAGCATAAATTAAAATCTCAGTTCTCTAGGTTTAATTATTTACTTTTTCCTACCCAATAACTATATGAATACCGTCCCTAAAGCTTCATCATCAATTGAAACAAATGCTTACCGCCGCTGATACGTCTAACAGAAACTGCTCATAATTTCATCAGAACTCGCAGATAATTCCAAAATATTACAATCGCGGCACGAGTCTTAAATTATTCACGAAAACGTCGTTTAATACCAAAATTTAATGGGAATTAAAGATTATTTATATTTATATCAAATTTTCTTTCAAATTTAACTTTCTATCATTNATCAAAACTTCGATGAAAATTTTTGAACGGCGTTTCCTCTATGTTTCCTCTATTTTTAACGAACTTTTGGGATCAGTGTTGATTTTTTGACATTAAAATTGTTGCAAATTTTTATGTACGCCATCTGGCATCTGCGCGAAAAGAAAAAAAGAATTATTGACGGTTGTTATGTTGAAATGTTTTCAGTTTTTTGTATAAATTAATTTATTTCTTTTAAAATTTTATATAAATAAAAAATAAAGAAACTAGAAAGTTATTGAACATTTTTTTTACTAACTAACGACTTACGAAAAGTATACTCCATTTTTTCCCTTTTCATTTCCCTTAATAGCACAACCTGAATTTTGTAGGAGTTCGTTTATTCACTCACTCTAGTAAATTTTGTTTGCGAATATCATTTTATTCGACGAATTTCTCATATTTTGAAAAAAAAAACAATGAATTTCATTAACAATAATT
>JAAOIU010055056.1:12915-24505 GCA_018107765.1 Hypogeococcus pungens | reverse complement strand
TGTGAACGTATTCTGCACCTTCTCGATTACCAATAGAATACCAAATAAACCGAAAAAATTGGGTTTATGGCCGAACTGTTAGATCGTCCCTCTTTCGACCGATCAACGCAAATAATCCCGAATGAAATTTCGATTAGCTCGTTAAACTGATATTAAATTTACGTTTTTCAGTTCCACGAATACGACGAAAAAAACTATTTTCATCCTGGGGCTATTCGCATTAACAAATGGGCCATCAGAAAGAATAGTAGGTCAGAGTGAAATAGCGGCCGCTTCGTTAGCCATCGAGCACATCAATCAGATGCAAATTTTAGGATGCGAATACGAGTTACAAATGCTCGTTAATAACACGCAGGTAAATTCGCTATTAATTTATTCGATAAACACGAACGTTATTACTAATTGTTTGCAACTTCGCAATGAGAAAAAAGTTCCACGAGGTCAAGTTATGATTGGCAAAAGGATTGAGAAATTGAGATGAGGTTACTTCGTTATAATGAAACCATTATGATCGTGTAGGTATACCGGATGCTGCGAAGCAATTTGTTATATTTTCGCATTCGTATTTTATTACAAAATGAGGTTATACCATACCCTTTTTAATTTTCCTATCGAATGCCAATTTCAACCCTAAATAACATNCTTTGAAACTATAGACATCGCGTTTATTCGACCTTTTCTTTTTTCTCAACAGAGATCAAGTAGAGCATTAGTTTGATGATCCGAAACAGTTTGTGATTTGTCATAATAAATTACGATGTTTCCGTTACAGCCTGTTGAAAAACTTGGCAAAAATAAGGCTTTGATTTTTTAGGCGTTTTTAAACATATCGGCTAAATTTGGTTTCCCTTCAAAACTGTACAAACTTTTCTGCAGTTAACAAGATTTACAGTCAACCATACGGCCATAGTGTAATACAGGTAAATCTACGCTACACAGAAACTAGAATTTATTTACATAAACCGATGTTCTGAAAATGTAAAATTGCCATCGTCATAAAGTTACCCTACTCGTACTCATATTGCTCATAGTGCGTAAGTATCATTTGGATTTTTTAAACACTGAAAAAGTGAAAAAAGTTCAAATACTTGCTTATGCAATGTGGTAATATTTCTTTATTCCTTGGTGGTGAATCGCTATGAAGCATTCAAAGTTTCAAATGCGCGATGGTTTTTGCCCTCTCACAGGTATACCAAAAATCTCAAGGATGCTTTCACCATAGAGAAAATTTAATTTCCACTCCCTCGAGCAGCTTTGAGCATATAACAGATATTCCTCAACCACAAAGTTTTTAGGGTTTTGTAAAAATTTTAATGAACTCGCAAATAAAGTAAGAACGGGTCGATTCGGTGTGAATTATTCCCTTCCTCTAAACTTAACCAGATGTGTAGCAAAGGTCATTTAAAAATGTAAGATAATTTTGAAATATAAATGTAGATGATTTTTTTATGAACATAAAAAAAGAGGTAGGTACCTAATTTTCCATTTTTTTAAATAATCAAATTAAAATTTCAAAAAATTTGAGTCATTTTTTTAAAAAGTACGGTACCTATATATAATAATTTTTTTTTTAAATCACAAAAACAAAATAATTTGAAGAATTTTAGAAATTTTTCAAAGCAAAAATAATGTTTTTACAGAAACGATTTGAAGAGAAGCGAAAATGATTGATAAGCAAATTATTTATTGTATGTAAAAAAAAATTATCCTACATTTCTTTAAGTACCGTAACATAAATTTTAAAAAAATGAATAAATAAGTAGGTATTTTAATTTTGTTTAAAAAAAAAGAAAAATGAAAAAAGTAAATGAAGAAAAAATTTAGGATCATAGGCAGTCTACTAAAAATCCGAATCCTTTTCAGCTATTTACTGACGAAACACAAAAATATTAATCATATCGCGAAAATTTCTCAGTCACGAACTCACGCGATCGTTTCAATCTTCTCTCACCTTCGTTTGCCCAAAAACAATAAAGAAAACAAAACAAAAATCACTTTAAAATCAATTTAAAAGAAAACAAGTCAACAAACGCCGCCCACTGATCCTTCATTAATATTTATGGAGAAAAACTTGGAAAACGCCGGTCGTTGCTTTCTACATAAATGCTACAGCACTCAAAATATCACACGTACCTATTGAGAGTAGAAATCTCCTAAAAGAACCAAAGAACAGCTAATATGAGCCATAGTTTTGGAAATTTTTTCTATAAAAATAATTCAAAAGTCAGCGAAACACTTTTCCATTTCGTTAACGTATAACGAGGAAAATTTGAGAGGAAATATGATAATGTACATAATTCCATTAACGCCATATTAAATAGAACGCGTTTTCTTCCTATTGTAATCTTTCTTTTGTCAAATATATCGTTTTCTTCGTAACTCTATTACCTCTAGCTCGTCGGCTGTACGGTATGGTTTCCTCTATCATGTTCTCTTTTTTTTCTTTTATGGTTTGGTTTTCATTGCACAAGTTTCAGCATGAAAGACGGTTTGACCACAGAGCTTTCTTTGCACAAAGGTTCACATTTGATTACGAGAATAAATCGCAAAAAGCTTTTAATTACGAACGAGCTAGGCTTGTTTTTAATTTTTAATTTTTTAATCAGAAGTCTTTGCTGGAGAGTCTTCTCACTCACAGTATCGACAATTCATCGTACTTACTTCACGTTGGAAGAGTCCCAAACACAGAGTTCAAAAGTTACCTGTAGTTACTTTAATCCTAGGTTCTATACATTTCATATGGCGTTGCGAAGTACAGAATGGGGAGAAAAAGTAAAACTTCTATGAATAGACATTTTAAATAGTTTTGTTTCGAGAGAAATTGCAGATTNTTTTTTATATTTATTATATCGTACGTATCGGCCAAATCGGTGTAGTTTCAAGAGCTGGGATAAAACTGGCAAAAGTTGTCGAAAGCAGTTTACGATATCTATACGAGTAAAAAAATGAAAGTTTCTGAATCAGCTATAAGATTCTTTTTTACCGTCTGTTGGGAAGAAACTATAGAGACACGAGTATGATTATGATGACTCCGATTTTTTTCGTAAAATTTTCATTTAGGAAAGAAGTCACGAAATTCTTATTCAAAATTTGAACAACGAGAAAAGACAGATTCCTATTATACGCAAACTGATGTCTTTCCAGCGGTACTTTACATATTCGTATAGGTACCTACATGAAGCTTATTTAGAATCTACCACGATGATATGCCCGTATTTATAAAAGTTTCGAACATTTCTATTACATTGCATCCAGCCTTTTAATCCAAATTAATTCTCATTGCTGTTTCATTACGAGTTCAACAATGAAAATCGCAAATTTATTCTTAACAACGACGGTGCATCAATGTAGACATTCGAAATGAAATAATCCATACAATCTTCCTTAATAATCCTTAAGCTCTTTTCGTAAATAAGTAAGTAAGTAAGTAAGTAAATAGGTAGGTAGGTAGGTACATAATCGAAATTAACGTCGGAAATCCTATATCGAAATTAATGAAATTGTTTCATAACTCTGAGAACGATATTTCAGCAAGACACAGAGGTATACGAATTCGACGAGTTGAAAGTATATTAAGAGAACATAACAAGCTAATTAGATAATCGACGAAATATCTCTATTTTAAGGTATCAATTTAACCTCACAAAATATGGCCGGATTAGTCTGAAAAGGGGTGAAAGATTTTCAGACGTCAGTATGGTAATTTTTTGTAGATAGGAGATTCTGAGAATTAAATGAAGCGATAATTTTCATCTTTCAAAAAAGTACGAAAAACACTAAAAATATTTTTCATTCGTATACTACGCAAGGCGACGACGTTAACAAGGATAAAAATGAAAGTCGTTTTTTTTTTCATCTCTACTAAAGTACGTACGCTAATTTTGCCTGATGTCCTATCATGAATACTGATAATACCGCCAAGCGTCATTTTAAAACTTCGATATTACACACACGTTCAAACCACATACGATACGAAAACGTTTATTGTAGGTACCTATATTTTCAATGCAGCGAATTTTTTTCTGCTTCCAGGAAGATCCCGGTGTAGCTCTGAATAATTTTTTTTACGCCATGCACAAAGATCAACAAAAGAAGATTAAAGCTTTGTTAGGATCATCCAACGCCGAAGTGACTCACGCTCTCGCTAAAATTACTTTAGCATGGGATATACCAACCGTAAGAGATATACGTTTGCAACTTTTAGTAAAATTAGTTTCATCCTTTGACGCCCCCTAAAACTAAATGGGAATGTTTCTTCTTTGCTACATTACGAGTAAAATTAACTGCTTGAGCCGGACACGCGGATTCGCATGTCATTTGTGAAATTTACCATCCAGGCGTCAGCACGACGAATTTTTTATTTTACACGTCTATTTTTTAAGCAATTAGACTTTTTTTTTTCTTTTCATTTAAGCAGATGTGCTAATTTTGTACATCGGAAACGTACAACAATAAGACGTTATACATTTAGGATGCTAAATTATTTAAATACCGTTTCGGAATATTTACTCTATAAGTGTCAGTGAGCGGAATTATTTTACACTTTTTTAACCTATGGTAAAGATGTGACAGAAAGACCGCGCGGAGTAAAAACCAGTGTTATTAGAGAGTTAAAAAATCGCAAGGGATTAATTATTTAAATACATGTTTCGGTTGGCTTCGTAACGAGAAATACACAGAACGCTTCGTCGTTCAATTACTTTTAAATTATATCAATGCCTCGTTTTGATGGGAAAGGTCGTCTCAAAAACTTGGCCAAGATGTTTCACAATCTCACTTCTTAGCTCGTCTTGAATTTTACAATGTTCTGAGAGTGAATGCCCATGTTCCATGATTTTGGTTCTCCGAGAAAACAAATTTTGTTTTTAAAAAACTTTCAAAATTGAAAAGAATTTATGTTTTTAAATTTTTCAAATACTTCAACTCTCGTTCTTAGAACAAAAAATTATGTAAGTACTTATCTATTAAAATTTTTTGATTCACTTTTCAGGCAATTTTAATTAATTTTTTGAAAATTACATATCAAAAAAATCCATCAAGTTGTTTTGAATGATTTTTTTTTTTAAATTTAAAATAAGAATTTCATTTTTGACAAATGGTAAGTATTCATTTTCATGGAATTCAATAGAAAAATTGTCAGTCTTAAACTTTTTTGGAAATTCACGCATAAAAGTTATTAAAATCTTTCAATCCTAAGCAAGGAAACTGACAATGAATTATACTCCTTTCTTAGTATTTTTAATTTTAAAAACCCAAATCCAAACAAACAACACTTACTNTTTTTAAATTCAGTGAACTGATGAACCTAAAACTATTCTTCGTGATGGGGAAAATGAAGCCGCAAAATCGAAAGATAAGATCAGCAAAACGGCATAGCCACATCTGAAACAAAAAATCATGCCAAAATTCGATGAGAAAATATCCAATTCGAATTCATCAACGCAGAAAAATTCTAAAGATATACTCGTACGTCCTACATATTTTCGAATTCGAATTAACTTTGCACTACAGTACAGGCACACAGCTCAATATGTTTTCAATATGCGAAAAAATAATTTTCTTCATGAATAGTAATGACAGATATTACCAATTTTGCAAACTGCGTATTACTTTTTGAGAACCGCCACAATATGTGGAAATAATTCTTTTATGAAGTCAAGACGCGTATTCGAAATTACATTTGTTTAGCCCTATACTTTTTTAATAAAAAATTTCGTATTAAAATTGCAAATGGATACAAAAGGAATAATAACTTCGGTACAAATGTGAAACTGAAACGCGTCCTGAATTTCATCCATAACAAGGCAATCGACCCAACAAAATATTTTCTTTATTGTTTTTCACGTTCATGACGAACGTGTGCGCGGTATCTCCTAACCCAGTCTCTAACCGTACGCCACAGTACCGCCCGCAAAAACCTATGTGACTTTCTCTGTTGTCAAAACAACCTAAAAAAACAATAATTTTTATCTTATTTAAAAACCTATTACTTTGCTGGCAATATCACAATATAAAAACCTACACTAGTAATCTTGTCCTTGAAAATGATTTCTCTAGTGTTTTGCGAGCCTGTCTACGTGTCTAGTGGTGTCAATTTTTCGGCTAATAATAATAAAACCCATTGAATATGTATTATATTTCTTTATCTTGTTAGATAAACGGTCACATTTCACTTCCGAAATGTGTCAAATTGGATTAGAATTTGATGTTTTGTGAAAAGAAGAAAAAGTCCTATGAGGTACTTCTGTTGAAAATTATCGAATTTCGGGTCAATATTTCGAAGGCGAGATTTATCAATTTTGGCATATGTACTCGTATTACCGAACTTTCTCTTTACGTAGGCACCTATAAAAGACCAACTTTTTAAGGGCAAAAAAAAGTTTGCAATTTTAATATCAGGTGCCTGATAGGAACCTACATTACCAACCTAATAATAATTTTCGTGATCAATTTCTGATCCGAAATTTTGTTGAAACAGTTCCTTTGAAAAGTGTGAAAATAAACAAATGTTCAGCAAAATTTTCATTCTCATTTGCCCATTCCCTTTCTCATAAACGTCATTATGATACAATTGCTGAGTAAAATCCAAGATACTGCCACCGCACTCCGCCATCAAAAACACATGACACACTCCAGTGAAAAATTTTGAAAAAAGAAAGTAATTACTCTTGAAGAAAGCTCATGAATATTTTAAACTTCAATTCAGAAGAATTTCCCGTAAAATGTGAGAAATTTTTTAAAAAATTTAATCATTCAAAAGAAATAACTAAGTATTTAATATGGTAACGTTAACCTTTTTGAGTTATTTGTCCTTTCGAGTCATCTGTTATTAGGACAGAAAATACTCTAATGATAATTTGGACATCCTTACCTTTCTTTTTTTTTTTAATGGAAAAGGCTAGAAACAAGGGTGAAATGAAGAAGCTGCTGAGCCTAACATAAAGTATAATTAACCTGAAGAGTTTCTCGAAAAAAAAATCGAAAACCTCTTTCAATACGTTTGACTTTTAAAGCGCCAGTTTCAAGTGTTCGCACGTCTCTAGATATCCTTTTGAAAAATCAAATGACTCAATTTATCACTCATTTTGTGAAGCTGTCATATAGGATAATATATTTATTGTTGAAGAAGAAAAGTCATATTCAGTCACCTCAAACGTACATTACGTTTGTCAGCGTCTTATCTACAATCTCCGAACGCAAAAGGGTGTTAAACGTTGATATCACTAACGAAGGGTAAAAAGTGTAGAAATTCATAAAATGACATATTTTTAAATGTTATCGAATAGCAGTTTACAGAAATTTCTTTTCTATTTAGAAATGGAACTTCTTCTGATGATGAAAAACTCTCATACCTACTTAGGCAAAATATTTTAAAAGGACATAACCATGAATAAATATACCTACTCATGTAGAGAACATTATTCTCAAACATACGCTTCGGTGAAACACACAACTCATGAAGATAACATTTAATTGTTAGAATACAAAAACATCGATGTGATCCTAAAATTACAAATTTTAATGCAAATCTCTATGTATAGAAATAGCCTCAGGCGTCCACATATGCAATAATTCTTGATTCCAGAGAGGTCTTGGAATAGACGAAAAGTTTAAGGAGATAGTTGACGAAATCCTATACACGCCCTCTACGCATACTGCCTCCTATATCCTTTCTTACTCATATTCACAAAATGAACCGGCAAAACAAAATTTAAGGATGGCAAACTAAGTCTACCTAAACTTTTCGTATGTATACAAAGACCGGAACGAAAATTAGCCAAAAGCTGGAGATGTTGTCTAGGCACATGTTTGAACTGGCATCTAGGCCGCATTACTAAGAGAAAAAAAACAACAACGAACCCTTTACGGTTGAGTTATCAAAATAGAGTGCTGACGACGTAACCAATCACCATAAATCAAGCCAATCATGTTTTGAATTTTTATCATCCAGCTACACCTTGTATCATGCTGACCCCGGTTATCCCATATTCTTCATATTACCTACTTGGGTACTGCGCGGTGGCGTTCCAAATTCTTCCTTGTAAACGTGCTAATTATATGAAGTCGAACGTGCGGAGTAAGCGTACAGTTTTGTCAATTTAATCCCATCAACATTAATATTCCAGTCATTATGAAACGAGTCGATGTTAAAGTTGGTAATTTACAACGGATCGTTTGTTTTATTACCTAAGCGTAAAAGCTGCCATTGTCGTAAGTACACATGGAAATAAAATTTTACGCGGTCGTTTTGATATTTCAAATACCTGTAAACATTTTGTTGTTTTTTCTTACCTTACAAGTCAAATTGCCCGCGGTAATCATTATTTCGAAAGCGAATCCTTTGCGTGTGTATGATCATTAACGGATGAGAGTGTAAGAAAAATAGCAAAACGAGAAAACTCGTCAACAAATGTACCTATAGTTTCAGAGGTACGTTTAACGAATGCTTGTTAGATAAAAGTCCATCTTTTCCTATTCGAATGGTCATGTTGGAAAATTGTAACGGTTATCAGAATTAAAAAACGAAAGAGTAACGAAATACACTCGCCTTCCAAGAATTTCTTTCTTCTATTTTTTGAAAAAGATACAACTGTTTATCTCACTTCGACCAAATTGCTACGCTACAGAAAGGCAAAGGAGTCAAATCATAAAATTAGTAACGCACGACGCCAATTAAATTGACGTCATGTGTAGCCCAACAATCCTTTAAATGTACATTTTTGAAAATTGTGCAACTATTTGACACCGTCATAATATAACATCAACGTCACAAATTATTTCGCCGAGAGTGTTATAATATGTAACAAAAAAGTTGATTCCTTATTTGCAAGACAAAAATGAAATGTTGACACAGAAGAGTTGAATAGCAGAAGCATTCTTTTATGCTTGTAATGAATATTTGTTGGAAATTCAAAACATAAGTTTTTCGTATTATTCTTCGCAAAAAAAAGACACGATGGAGTACGCTCAAAAATTTAGTGAAAATCAATCTCTCTTCATATTTCGAAGAAGTCTACAAATTCATTATCGTAACTGAGACAATCTGAAAATAATATCTCCAACTTGAGATTCCTATACACAAACTGACATTAAGAATGATACCCATCGAAGAAATCACGTGTGAAGAAAACTGCTCGATAAAACAACAAGAAGAAAAACAGGCAGCCGGAGCCAAAATATGCATATATGAAAATGGATTTGCGAAATTGTTAATAAAGTTAAGGCAGAAGTCACCTACCTACGTGTAGGATGATTGTTCGTATAGCATTGTTTCTACTATATCTGAATTCACACGCATAGTTTGTGGTAATCAGTTAGCTACACATGCTTTAAAAACAACAATAGAATTTTAAGATAGAAATCGCGAAGGTAGGATGTTATAATGGCTGAAGTTTCGTGTACCTATACAACAATGGAAAAGTGGTATACTTATCAAACTTGATGAACGATGCTGAAATATTGTTCACCGTCAAAACAAACTTGTTGAAAAAGTTCCGCATGTTGAACAAGCGTACAAATAGTGCAATAAATCTAATCGTTATTAAAATAATATATGCATCTTTGGAATCATCGACTCTCGACTAAAAAGCGAATACAACGAAATAACGAGAAATACGAAACGAATAAATCAGATTTTATACATAAAGCGAAATGTTATTTCAGCGTGAAAATCGTGGTAAAGATTCGCACGACTTTGGAAAAAAAAAAAAAAAAAACAACAACATTAAGCTTTCAACCTCATATACTCCTACAGAACGAAAAGGAAAATAGCTCGAAAACGCTGCAATAGAATTACAAAAAAATACTCGTAAATTTTCAAACCAATAAGGTGCACGTTATATACTTACTCTTATTAAGATAAAGCCTAGATGGCGCGCCATTTTCTTCAGTCATTCAAAAAACCATAAAATTTCCCGATAATTCTAATTGAAAAAAACCGCNTTTTTTTTTTGCTCGCGTAAGCATCTATCTCAAGCATTCTTTATTTACGTAAACTTTAATCACCTCATCAAAGGAAAAAAAATTTTTCTAAATTTTTTCTAGAGCGTAGTTTAATTTTTTTTGCAGGCCAAAAAGACTGCAAAAGAATTTTTTTATTGCATATATTACCTATTTGTAGATATGTACCTAATGTAAATGATTAGCGACTTGAACGTTTACCACAATTACAGGATTAATTTTATCAAAAGCGTAATATTTTACGTACGTACCTACCTACAAGTTAAACATACAGCTACTTTAAAGAAAAGAAATTTCGCAACTGCAAAAATCCTATTTAATGTCAAAAAATAACAACTTTTGTTTTTGTATTTTGTAAAATAATATACGTTCGTCCCATGCACCTACTGGTACTTTCGCTAAAGGTATTAACCGAAGGTAAAGGCACAATATTTGAGGGAAACTTTCGTAATGTCTTTTTTGCTCCTTGTTGTTTAGAAAAACGACGTTTTTAAGCGATTTCAACGTCTTTCGTAAAACCTGTTGATGTAACTCGTTTATGGAATTTTAACTCGACTAATACATGTCGGCGGTTCTGTAATGGTTCTACATTTTAACGGTAATAATAGCTTTGCAGTAACTTTTCGTCGGATAACTTTGTCCGGGATTAGGAGAAAAAAAATCAACACCTCGACGTGTGGTGCATACATGCGAGTCGAGTACCTGCGATAACATACTTACAAGGTAACCTACACTTGCTAGTGAGTTTGTGACTAAAAATGCAGATGATTTGAGCAAAAAAGTCGAATGAATAAAAAAATCGTGTCGTTTTTCAAAACAATAATTTCATTTTATTTTTCAAATTTAAAAGAATTTCTGAATTTTTTCAAAAAAAAAGTTAGAAATTTGAAAATGACAATTTCGACCACGTATTTTTTAGGCCTATGATTCTTTCGAAAAATGAAAAGCAAGATATTTAATCATGGTATTTTGAACCAAGAAACAAATTCCGAGGACAAAGCCTACCACAAAACAGTTAATGGCCATGAGGAGAAGAAATGTTTACGATAAAAACACTCTAAAAAAAATTTTGTTTTATTCGACCCGAGGGGGCAGAAACATAACTTCACAAAATGAAGGATTTTTCTTCAAAAAGAATAGAAATGCTTTGACTTAGCCAACTACAGTTGGAGTGGGCTAAAAAAAAATTGGACATTCTCAACTCATCAGTAAACACCAACTTGAACTTGAACAAAATTGGAGTACATTTTTTCCTCTCTCATTTACATACGAAGAACATGGGCACGTGAGCGGCGTAATTTCTACGAAAACGTCAATACAAGTGTCCTATTATTTATTATTTTTTTGACAACTTTGCTGCACAAACTCGAAGCTTTTAAAACTTTTATTATGGCGAAATTTAGATTAAATGGGCAAAACTTTTCCACGAAATGGCCATCTTAAGTTTTTAAAACGTCATAACTCGCCAAAAACTTACCTGAAAATTTTTGGGAATAAATAAGAACTGTTCTAGCCTTTAGGAATCTATTTTCAAAACCGCGAATTTTTTTGTCTGCGCGTATCTAAAAAAAAAAAAAAAAAAAAAAAAAAAAAAAAAAAAAAAAAAAAAAAAAAAAAAAAAAAAAAAAAA
>JAAOIU010054954.1:5864-21741 GCA_018107765.1 Hypogeococcus pungens | reverse complement strand
ATAAAATGCGCTCCGCTCACGCTCGCGCTCACTCAAAAATCCTTGAGCGTTCGTGAGCGCGCGCTCATGAGTGAGCGGCCCATCACTGCTTGAAAGTTGAAAAAATTTTTGAACTGAAATTGAAGTTAGAGAACTTGAATGAATAAAGAAACCTTCTATTTAGTGATTGAGGGTCTCTTGACGTTAATACGGTTTTATTGTTCTTTGAATGAATTGTGAAAGTTTTTACCACTATTTATGAAATGGTCTCTGTGAATACTATTTTAAATGGAGCCCACGACGCGAAGAATCTAACCAAACTATGCAGATTTTGTGGAAAATTGAAACAACCTTCGATTTCAATTTTCGACAAGGCTCATCTTATAAATTTTCAAGAAATAATCAACTTTCATTTCAAAGGAATTCAAGTAAGATCAACTTTTTCATATTTTTGCTGTGCCATCATTCAATTCGTAATATGTTCTCCAATCTCTTTTGTTACAGGTTTCAAAAACCGATGATTTACCGCTTAAAGTGTGCAATGATTGCATGAAGACCATCTTTTCGTGGCATAGTTTCCATAATGAATGTTTACGTATAAACAACGCTTTATTGTTTGCTCGCGATAAATTGAATATTAAAGTAATCGACTTCGAATCGGAGGCAAGATGATGGTATTTGATAGCGTTGCGTTATTGGTTCAAAATTAATACTGTCATATTACAGTGCAATCAAACACACAGTAAAAATGATGTCGAAGTAGTTGAAGTCGGTGTTGAATGCTTAACCTCCAACATCGGAAAACGTAAAGATCAGAAAACTAATGTGAGAGTTAATGAAAACTTGCCTGAAATCAATACCCAGTAAGTGAAAAATTCAAAAATTTATTCGTATGTAATTATGATGGTACTGAAAAATTTATGGTGGAAAATGTCAACTCATTTATAATTTAGAACTTAAAAGCAGGTAACTTTATGAAATGAAAATTACCCTACTCATGGTAACTCAATTGTTTCCATAAGAATTAGTATGGGACGAGCGTTCATTTTCAATAAATGACGTATGACTATTTTATTGCTAGTGAAATCTTGAAACCGTTCAATTCTGGGTGACCATGTCAGTTCGCATGCCCTCAATGCCTCTTAAATACCTTGAATTTAAAGTGTAACGTGTGCGTTTTGGTGTATAGCTATTAAAGGACAACACTATGTGTTTTCCAGGACGATGACCCTCGACGAGGTTTATCCGTCTCAAGGTGCGGAATCTAACTGTTTGTACGGTAATGATGCATCGAGAGCTTTACCCACTGAGACCACAACCCACGTTGTAGAATCCACAACTTTTTCATCTTCACGAAATCGTTTGGCGAACCAGTGTATTTTAAGAGAAGCGGATGAATTTCTCGTCGATGTCGCAGAATTGAGTGACAGCTCTAAAAGTAAGCCGGTGGCTGGGACTGAAGTACACGACGAGGTAATAGTACTCTTTTCTGAAGCACAAGATTTTTCTTCGTTGAAAGGCTTCGTATTAAATGATACCACGTCTCAGCATCACTGTTCCACTTGTTTCAAAGCACACGTTACCAGAGAAGAACTCATACAACACATTCGTGTCGAACACGAGTCAAGTATTGGGCGAAGTGAGATGTACGAGTGTGACATGTGCACTGAAGTATTTGTTAAAAATACTCAACGTAATGATCATCGATTCAACGTACATAATGTACGCACTCCTATAGATGCAAAATTAAAAGTTGTGAGAACCAACTATCAGCAGACTCAAAGTACTATAGAACTCGGCGGCGATGATAATTTGCTCAATTGTGAATATTGTGATCGAAATTTTAGTCAGAAAAGCCAACTTAAACTGCACAAGATGCGGAAACATGGTGTAATTTATCAAAACGTCAGGCGATGTAATATTTGTTCGACGGTTTTGTTGAATAAGAGAGCCTTGAGACTACACATTAAAACCGTCCATTCTAAATTGTTAGACGAAGACGTCAACACAAAAATTACCATCAGTGAGGAATACCTTCAGTTTTTATCGAAACGTATTGTCTATGATGATGAAATTCGTTACTTTCAATGTGAAGAGTGTCAATATAAATGCCGTGGACTACATCAATTTATGCGTCATGGAAAACGCCACATAAATACTGATCCCACTTGTGCCTATTGCAAAAAAATATTCTCTACAAAAAGTTTATTACGAAGACATATTTTCCTCGTTCATCTTGGTGTTAAAAAGTTTGAATGTGCCGTATGTGGAAAACCATTCGGTGAAAAAAAGCATATGCAAGAACACATGAATTTGCACAAAGATGTGTGTAGTTATATTTGCGAAATATGTGGTAAACAGTTCAAACAATCGCAAACTTTAGATGCGCATAAGCAGATTCATAGAGGCAAGAAATCCTTCCCTTGCGAACTCTGTGATAAAGCTTTCACTTTCAGGAATAGACTATTCAATCACATGAGGCAACACACCGGCAAAAACTTGAGCGCCTGTCAATTGTGTGAGAAAAAGTTCACAACTAGTTCTCAACTGAAGAAACATATGTTATCGCATTCTGATATGAAAGCATTCCAATGTTCTGTGTGTGGTAAACGTTTGAAATCGAATGGATCACTCAAGCAGCACATGGTACTCTGTCATAGTAATATTAAACAAATTCACCAAAATGCATAATTTATTTTAAAAATTAAAAAAAAATAATTAATAAGAAATGTGAAAATGAACAAATAAAATATTTCATGGAAAAATAAATGTCTGTAGTTTATCAACAGTTTATTTAATTTTCTTGGGATATATGTAGAACAAATGCACTGTAAAAGAAATTATTCTCTTTGACACTCCTTCACCTCGTCAATGACGTAATAAACTAGGCAATTTTTAAAAATCGCCTGAATTTATTTTTTGGCTACAAAAAAGTAGCTTCTTTTTAGCTATTGTCATAGCATATTCCTAACCGGCTGACATAGTCATACAAGAAATTTTTTCACATCACAAAATAATATTATTCGTATTTTTCAGGTATGAGACCAGACGTTTGGTATTCGTTGATTTGAGTGCGACAAAAAACGTTGAAAAGACCGGAAATGTTCGTAAAACAATTACTTCTTTTGCGACCAATGCGATATCTCTTGCAAAGCTTTTCCTGACGTATTCGCTCATCATTACAAAACGGAACATCCGAAGGCAAATTTATGCAATGATTTTACCAACGAGAATGACGACCCGGTGAAAAAATTCACTACTGAAAAAAATGGAGTTAGATCATACTGTAACGATCGTTGTCCATTGTCTTATATTTCTCGTAACGTATTCATGAAACATGTTTACTAATGATTAAGTTTTGTTCTTTGATGATAATACTCAAAGGTTTCGTTGCTCGGTTTGTGACAGGGTTGCTGNGTTTAAAACAGATGTATTTGTTTAAAACATGTTTTGAATGTTGTTTAAAATGAAACGTTTTGAACGAACGTACGCGCACCTACCCGCTGCCAAGACTTTTCAAACAGTGCTGCCAACCCAAAGTTGGAAAATCCCTAAAACGGCTAAAATCGGCAATGTGAAAAATCCTTAAATTTTCCAAAAAACGCCATTTAGAACGTCCCGACTCCCGAGCCACCAATCTTGAAAATATAGAATAAAATCATGGAAAATTTGGAAGAAATAGGAATTGAAGTGTTTTATTCCCGCATTTTTGGCGTCATTGAGTTCCTTAAAGCAACGATTATTACCTATGCATCTAAACAAATCAAGTTAGTATAAAAAATTAATGGTAAATATTATTGCTCACTTGAGTGTTTTATCTAAAATGATAGAAAAAGAAAATGAGGATTTAAATATACCACGCAACGATTTTGAATCTGACGTTGATATTATCTATTTACCAAATGGTGTTTAAATAGAAACAAAATTGTAAGGATTGTAATCTCTAGACCTGCCCTAGGTCTATATGTATTACAGTAATCATTTCCTAATGTATCAGAATTATATTTCTAGAATCGTTGCTCACATAATCAGGGTCAGGAATTTCATAGGGTTCCCAGTCCAGAAAATTGAACTTCATCATTAATAGACTCATTGTTAAAAAACTGAAAACTGGTATCTTCAACAATATTTCCAAATACTCTCATAAATTCGTTATATTCTTCTCAGGATTATTACATTCAATTGAAATATCTTTACTATTATTTTCCATTTTGTATTTATATGGGGAAAAAATTGGGGGAAAAAATAATAAATAACAATGATATGGTCCAAACAATTTTTAATTTTTGTTGTTGAATTTTTTGCTTAATAAATGGAGTTGGTTACAAAGACTGAAAATTAATATACAAGAAATCAACTATATAGTTATTATAAAGACAAAAATATCTCAGGATGCTCAGGATTGAAGAAAAATGATTTAGCAAAAGCAGTTGCAAATTACTTGACAAAAAATTTAAAAAATAAAATTCAAAAATTTAATACCAAATTATTCAGTTTTTGATGATAGCATTTTTAGTTTTGAAAAACCTGAACAATTACCTCCTCGAAGAGATAGGAATATTGAAATAAAAGATGGTACTACAGAAAGCTGAAAAAATATGATTCATGATTATGTGATGTATAGTGAATGAGCGAAGAATGATTTAATAACATTTCTATTTAAACTGAAAAACTGTATGAATTATGAAATTGCTGCAAAAGAACTGGACATTAAAAATAATATAAGCTTTCAATTAGTACCAGTTGTAGATTATATAGTAGTGAATTTATCAGGAGAATGGTTTATATGAAAAAGGTATCAAAATCACTAGATTTTAGAAAATCATCAGGAAAATCACCAAAACGTTTTTTTGAACGAAAAAATCATCAGACTTGGTGATAAATCACCAAGGTTGGCAGCACTGGTCTCTTCATACACCATCTCGAATTTCTCGATTCGCGTGCGCAGTGCAATACGCGCCGTTACAAGATTAGGATCACTATGGTTTGAATTGAATTCTGAAACTTAACTTTGAAGTGCACAACCGTCATGAAGAATATCAAAAATTACGATGTACCTCTGCGTTGTGTAGAATATGTTTTAATGACTTGCTGACGGTTTTTTTTTTAACCGTTGTATAATTGTGCACCATTTTCCGAAATGGACGAGGAATATATCAAGTAAGTCATGTTTATATTCGCATTGTTTCACCTCAAAAAATGCGTCTTTTCATTCTAGCATCATTCATGAAAGCCTGTTTATATGTTTTTTCTTTTACTCGAGAGTTGAGACAATTTTCTCTTCTTTTCTGTTACAATTTTCATGAGTTTTCTTTATAATTTGGTAGTAAGCGTATTTATTTTCGTCTACTTATATGCTGCATGTTTGTGTTTGCTATAATCAGGTCTGTGAAAGAGCGTTTAAACGATTTTGTTAAAAACCTAGAAACATCACTGGCGGAAGCTGGCGTAAAATATCAAGTTTGTGACGAAAAATGTAAAACATTGAAAGCCTCTTTAGAAGTGGCAAAAAAAGAAAACACTGCCCTGAAGGCAGCTCTAGAATCGACAGAAAATGAAAAACGCCTGGCAGACGAAGAGTGTAAAAAATTAAAAGTGTCGTTAAACGCTGCAAACGATAAACTTGATAAATTGGAAAAGGAGTGTACGACGTCAGAACTATCCTTTAGCGAAGCTGTCAATGAAAATGCTGCTCTAAAAAACTCATTAAACGAAGTAAAAAATGCGAACATTGCGTTAACTGAAAAGTGTAACGATTTGACGTCGTCGTTGAATAGTAGCCTAACCGAAATCGACGATATGAAAACGAAATTGAAACTATCTGCAGAAATCATTAAAAAGCTGAAAAGGGAGAATAGAGTTGCAAATGAAAATCTGCGTATCGTTAAAGAGGTGGTGGATAGATCGACTTGCAAACCGTCTAATGATTTCTCCAGTTCTTCCCCTGACAAAACCATCGCAGCAGTTGTCTTGAGCAGTGATGATGACGATGATTTATCTGGTATTGCAAAATATCCACGAAGCGATGACAAAGTGAATTTATCGAAAGTTGTATCGGCAGAAGTATTAGAAAAGAACAGTCCAATCAGTGATCACAAAGAGGACAAAATTTGCGACCGACCACTTTCATCTAATAAGGATGTTACCCATCGTTCCTCACCGCTGAAAAAAGATAATCTCTCAAAGTCTTCCCGTATCACATCTCCTGCTCCATCTTCACCTAATGAGCGATCTAAAGCTGGAACTTCTCCTGTTGGTATGATATTAACAAAACGATTATTCAAATTTGTTATTTTATAGCTAAAATGATTATTAAAAAGAGATATTAGGTTAATGAGGGTGCTTATTTTTTTTTAGCAGAAAAAGAAGGTAATCGCCTCTCACCAGCTCCAACTATGAAGACTCAATTGAATAATCGAGTAACTGATGCAGTTTCCACGCGAAGAGATGTTCGGAGCATTGATCGTAGCCCCAGTCCTTCGGTCGCTACAACAGAGAACAAGTCTAAAAGCCCACGTTCACCAACAAAAGGTATGTATTTTGATTGTGTACTTTTTAAAGCGTACCATAGAACAGATTGCGATTGGTAGTGGTTTTTCAATAGGGAAACAAATAAATAGTCCATCTACGCCAGTTCCCTTCGCGAGTCCACAAAACAAAACCAATCAAGTAATCGCTTTAGATTCGCCAACTTCTCAAGTTGAAGACCGAAGCCAAAGTAAGATAAATCAATCACACGCCGTAGTTTCATTGAGTCCTCCTAAAAATGACAACCGAAGTCCAGTTCATTCCATTTTTATTAGTACCAAAACGGAGACTCAATTGAGAAATAAGCCTGTCTCACCGAAAAGTAATACTTTTATTCTGATTTTTCACGATGTGTTCATCATTACAGTGCGAAACTAGCCACCTATAATTAGTGTATTTTCTGACAGGTAACGAAATAAACGAGCAAACTCCTTCTGCAACCATTTTCAACATTCCGAAAGAACCTAATCAAACGACCAAAAAGGTGACTGCTTCAAGAAAAGATACTTGCGTCGTTAAAAGTGGCTCCGTGTTACCAATGTTGGAAAAACAACCCACCGCTGCACCCTCCTCGCCAGAAAGTAATTATTTCAACTTTTAGCTAGATTTTCTCTACGAAAAGAAAAGCATAGCTATTATAGTGTAAATATTAAGTGTAGGAATGAGACCAAAGTTTGTTTCGTAATTTCAGAAGTCCATTTTGATTCCTTGTACTTAATTATAGTATGGATATAATTTCCGCCCTTGCTTGTAGGGGAATTGATCAAATTATTTGATACTTAGTACTGCTTGAGTGTCTGTGGAGAAGCTCCGAGACATTTTTTTGTTCTGACCGTGTATTAAAATGTTTAGGAGGAGTCGAAATCACCAAAAATATCAAAACTGAACGCTAAAATGAATCGATAGGAAATTAAGTTGAATCGTAACCCTAAACGTAAATACTATTGTAAACACTTAGGTAATAAAAAGGACGACAGTTCCTCGCCAGCTTCAAATAACAGCCTCCATCAAAATAGATCGAATCAAGCGATTCCAATATTTGCACCAACGAGAAAGGACGGTAATGATTCTGGAAGTGATCTCGTTTCTTCAGTTTCTGCGTCGTCGGAAAACCTATCTACGAATAAATCTGTCTCGTCAGAAGGTGATCTGCTTACTCGATGATAATTAAATTATTTTTTTCAAGTGATGAAATTGATGATTTTTCAAGTTATGTACTTGTTTAGAAAAAAGAAGTTGTTCTATCACTGATCCAAACGTTAGCTCACTAAACAAGTCAGCTGTAGCTCCGATCACACCTCCCAGCCCAACGACATCAAAGGGTCCATCTGACTCTGGTAACGATTTCAACATTTTTAATTGATTTATATTTCTATAAAGTCATCAGTGATAATACCCTACCTTAAGCTGATGTTTTTTTTTTTAAATTATTTTTTTAAAATAGGTAATAAGGAACAAAATCGTGACTTTGCTGTTGGGATTGTCAATTCTCAAATTAATCAGAATATTGATACTACTCCATCGAATAAAAACAAACGCAGAAGTAGCGAGTCTATCAATTCTCCAATATTTTCTTCTGAATCTAAAACACAAGGAAATGTTTCAAGCAACTTACCGCTGTCTGGTACCAACATACTTTGTGTTATTATTGATTGTACTTTTATATGATTAGTTTTTTCCAAGATAACAAATCAATTTTTTACAGGAAATAGAACAAGTCGCGCTTCCATTTTGTTATCTCGAGCGAAAAATCGAGGTTGTCAACTTGAACCTTCTTTGAGAGATACTACAGAAAGCGTATCAGTGGCGGGTGCGAATAGTTTTATTGGTTGGGATAAAAGTAAGAAAGAAACACCTTTCTTACGTGATTCTCATTTTATATTCGCATTTTATGCTTAAAAATACCTCAGAAACATATTCATCTATTCGAATTCACTGTCGGTTGAAACAACAATTTTACAATTTGTAAACCTGTAGCAAATTTATACGCTTCCAGAGCCGGATTGAGAATTCTCACGCCCCTAGGCAAATCGAAAACAAACGCCCCATTTTTTTCTTAAAATGGAAACTGAAACTTGTCTAGCAGAAGGGAGAGGGAAAAACGCCCCTAAAAATTTTACGCCCTAGGCAATGCCTAGTTTGCCTAATGGTTAATCCGGCCCTGCACGCTTCGGCTTATTATCAACATTATATTCAAGTGAGATTGGTACTTACATTTTCTGTTAAAATAATGGCATTTTGGTATTATAAATAGGTAACAATAAATGCGTCAAGAGTAGTGATCTTCAGTCGGACATCATTACGAAAAATTCTACTTTGAAAGGAAATAAGGAAACTGTCTGTGGCGAAGGACCAAGTTCCGCAGAATTGATATCTCGGCATTTTCGCAGTCTGAGAGAATCACCTAGCAGAACTTCAACTAGTACTGAAGGTTCAGTCTTTGAAAATATTTCTGTCTTGGACAACGGAGACGACTCTAGCACATTACCTAGTTCCAGTGAAGAATCATCTTCAATTCCTGAGCGTAGGTTCAGTTCAGATGAAATGAAACCTCCTTTCGTGTGCATACCTCGAATCGATGAAGTATCAGAGGAAGAACTTTACCAGGAAATGAAATCGTCTTGTGAAGATGAGAAAAAGTTAGTATACAAATTTCAGCTAGTAAGTCCTCGAACACTGACCTAATTTTGGGTTTTTGCAGCAAAAAAACATCTGCAGATGAGGTTGTTCGCCCAAGGAAAAGAAGGAAGTCCAATCTGGAACAACATTCACCGCCATTAAGAAAACATTCTCGACGTATAATGAAACCTAAAACGTACGAGTAATTTATTACCGTTTTGCTTCTTATGCACGTTGTTTAATTTTTTTTTTTCAGTAATAAGATTTACATTTTATTCCCTTTTTAAGTTATTCAGTTATAGTTCATGAATCAGAGCTGTTGTGATATTGGGTATACCTATCCCCTTGAACTTTAATTTATTTCCGGGCTATGTTGATAGCTTGTTACTCTAATACAATAAGAATTATTTTTGAACTAACGTAATTCATTTTTTTAATTTTATTTAATTCATTCATTTTTTCCCCATTAGATCATACTTGTTTTCATGTTCGCAGTGCTCTGTACAGTTTATTTGTAACAGAGACTTGAACCGGCATATTTTTCGAAAGCATCGCGGCTCCAAAACAGTCAAGTGCTACAAAATACTTAACTTACCTTGAAAATGACCAAATAAAAACATGATAACTGATTAGTTGTAGGCGTAGGTATACTCAGATAAGCTGTTCAGATTTTTTTGTTTGAAGATTTTTATGTGTTCAAACCATTCAAAGTTTGATAAATTTGTTCATTACAATATTTTATTGGTTAAAAAATCATAAAACTTTGCCTTATTTCAAAACTTTTTCCGATGCAAGCGATATTGAGCTCTGTATACTTGAAAGTTAAAGTAACGTAATAATCAATTAAACCTTGAATACGGAGCAAACTTGTTCGAATGGGCGTAAAGTATTTTTTGAAGATTTTTTAGCATTTTAATGTTTCCATTTTATGGTCTAATCGATATTCCTGTTAGTTTAATTTTAAGATTTTCACATCTTTAACTTTATCTTCACGAGTTTTCCTTTTTTTTTTGTTTTTTCTGTTCTCAAATTTTTTTCAAATAAAAATAAGAGTTGTAGGCCTTTATTTTCACGAGGTTTTTTTTTTATATTCTTAAGTTTTCTTCGAATACAAGTTGTGAATTAGAACTTTTAAGAAAAACTACAATGTTTAGTATGTTATTTGATTTTTATATCATTCAATTTTTGTGTGTTAATCGGGGAAAATTAAATTTTGCATTTGTTTTATCATCAAAGAAGTTTTTTTTCAAGTATTTGGTATTGTTCCATTAGCGGTGTGAGTTGGAGCTTGAATGAAAATATTTGAATTATTGAATGAAAGGTCGATTCATCTGGTTGATGATGAATTTGTTCAATTTATAAAAGGTAACAGTCAATTTTAAGTCAGTAAGTAAGTATATCTACTTAGTCAAAAAACGATTGATTTATAACCCAAAAAAAATAAAAATGAAAATTGTGTGAAATGACTAAAAATATTACCTACATATGATACATAGGTAGTAAAATACCAACTTTCTCATTGGTTATGGCAACCATTTTCAATAAATGCAAACTAACGAATTGCGAAGAAGTATCATCGTCACATGACTGCTGACTGTAGTTGCCTCGTTAAGGTTGAATTTGAAACGTCGAAACGAACGCAAGACCAGGCATCTTTGGTTAACGTCGCCATTTACTGGGATTTTAAATTTTTTGCTATGTATAATTTATTATTTATTGATGATTTTCTTCTCTAAATTTTGATTTGATGATCGTGTTAAAACTGTTGAAAATCAAATCACACTTTCATTTATTACGTTTCGATAATTCAGTTTCCTGAAATTGCGACTGTTACGATCTAATTACATCTTCATTTCGTGTGCGTCCCGTTCACAAAACTCAATTTGACGAGTTATTATCAATACTACGTTTGCGTGCGTTGAACGATTCTTGGTTCATTGTTATCGAATAGTGTACATTTGAAAACTCGATCTGCAGGTAGATATCTAGTTTCTATTTTACATCATAACGTACCGAAGTACTTTTATTTTATTATGGTTTTTGTTTACCTCCAGCATGTGAACATGTAAAGTGATATTCAAAACTATCAAGTAGCAGTCTCAGCGGACGTTAATCTTGTGTATAATGACTTCGGTGGATTCAATTCTGTCTCAAGAACAAGATTTGAGCAAACTAGATTATCTTTGTCGACTATGCGGATGCTTGAAAGAACCCTCAGCGCACATTTTTGATGATGTTCATCAACAGAATTTTGACGACATTATAAATATATACTTCAAGGATGAATTTCAAGTAAGATATAGTAATAATAATTGGCGCAGTACGCCGCATCGAGCACGTATTTTTTGTTTTCTTAGAAAAATTATATGTAAGCTTTCGTGACTTGGTTTGGCTAGTACTGAGACGCACATAGTTCAATGTAGTTTCATCGCTACTTTGAAAAAATCGTTGATCGTAACATTACCAATTTATCAGTTATTAATTTTATGTTGCATTTCAGGTCTATCGAGATGATGTTCTGCCACTAAAGATTTGTCAGAGTTGTTTAACGTCTGTGGAATCGTGGAACCAGTTTTATATCAATTGTGTCTGTGTTAATGAAAAATTTTCTCAAATAGTTGAGAAATTCAACTTGAAGAGGAAAGTTGATGTAAGTAATTGGCATAAGATTGTTGTTAGGTCACCATATAACACTATTACACTGGTGTATTTTTTCCGTATGCGTAGAAAAAACCAAATGATGTAATTAGTAACGACATTGAAGTAATCGAAGTTAGTGTGGAAGACGAAAATTACGATTTTTTCCACGATCAAGTTAATGCCAACCAGGTCAACATTTCAAACGTTAAATTCGTGCGTTCTTTCCCTTCTTCTGGTAATTTTCAAAGTTTTGACAATGTGGAAGATGTAACGTTTACCGACGATACCAATGATCAGAATGGCAGTGATCAGTTATCAACGAATCTAACAGAGTAAGTTCTTTCATTTTAAATGGTTTTTGTTCCTTCTATAGTTTACTCCTTCGCAATGAATTATGAATCATCTGATAGAGGCGGTTTCATCATAATCGTGATTGAGGTATAAGATTCATTTCTTTTCTATTGTTTCGATATTGGTATCACTCCGAATTAAATTTGAAGCACCATTATATTTCGTCGATGAAATACTTGAGCAGTAGTGTTGCGATACCATTTTCCGGCTAAAATCTCTTCGAGAGTAGATGCGAATTATTTGTGTTCTCATGAATATGGTGACATGATTTTCATGCCAGTTAGATTGAATATAACCACTCAGTGTTAGCACGCAACTCCAGTAATACTTCGTCAATTTCAATGATGATACCGTAAATTTTAAAATTTACTTTAAAGTGGATGATTGGCAATATCCTATTACTAATTATTAAAAGCCAATGTATTTTTTCGAATTGTGACAGATATTGTTAAATTCGTTATAAGGATTTTCGTATTTCTGTGTTCGAAAATTGAAATTGAAAAGCTTGTGAAAACTTGTGGTAGGTTGCGTTAGAAGATGTGTAAAAACGTAGATTTTCTCACTTTATGTGGCAAGTTCGAGATAAAACTCCCTATGAAGAATGAGTAGGTTGAATTAATTGAATTTTGTTGTTATTTTTCGATAGTTGAGTGATGGAAACGATGGAGTATAAATTAATACTTGTGCAAAATAATGTATTCCTCATTATGTAGAGTGAAGTATAGGGTTGAAAATTTTGATTTTTTATAATCATTAGGCCGAATCTACTTTCGGCTCGGTCGTAAAATTTATTCTTAACGAATTTCATTGAAGGCGGAGAGTGATCAAAATTTAATGAAACGATCAGCGGCGAATGAGGTTAATATATCTCGTAACTTGTTTGAATTATTTTCTCTTTTTTATTAAATTTTCTGTTTCGCATATCTTTTAGTAATTGTTGAACTTATTCAAAGCAAAATGTTTTTACTGTAAAGTTTTGCCCTTGATCATGTAATCGAAGAATTTACTTCCCGCATTTACACATTCCACGCTTAATCAGCGCATCAAATATAACAAACCATTCGCTCGAAATTGAAAAATAAAACGAATACGTTTCTAAATTCACAAATTATAAATAACATCTACCGTTGGTATTTGTAGGTATAATGATGGAAAAGAAAATACCGACAGCGTCGTCATTGGCGTCGCCAACGATTACGATGATGATAATGTAGACGACGCCGACAACATCGATTCAGATGACGCGGAACATGATAAAATATTGCCTCCGGCGCCGGTCACCGCTGACGTACTCGCCGAGTTACAAACTGCTGAAGAGAATCAGGATAGCATCGAGCTAGATATTAGGTGCGCTATATGTTCAAATATTGTCTTTAACGGTCAATTAATCGGCGATCAATACGTTTGCGAAAGTTGCTGCAAAGTGAAGCTCGAATCGAACGACGATGAGCAGTGGAACTGCAACGAAGATCCAACTACCGTCACCAGTGGTGATCAGTTCGATCATGCTGTCGCATCTCATCACTTATCCGAAAAAGTAACGGCTGTCGAGGATGACGTCGACTTGGTGCCTATGAAAACCCTGCCTGACGAAAAATACCAGTGTGCGCTTTGCCACAAAGTATACTGCAAGAAAAAGAGTATGATAAATCACGTGAAAAACCACAATAAAAAAGTATTCGCTTGTAAAGTATGCAACAATAATTTTCGCACGCTTGCGCAGTTGAAAACGCATAGGAAGCGACACGTACGTAAATCATTGAATAATACTTTGATATATTGCGAAGTTTGTAAAAAATATTTCAAAACAAAAAAAGGATTCGCTTATCATCAACAGAAAATCTGTATCCAATATAAGTGTTACATTTGCGACGAAAAGTTCTTAGTGCATTCGGTGCTAATGGATCATTTGCGTAACGTACACGAAGACACGAAGAAAATAACGTCCAGCAGCGCTGTATCAACGATTGACGCTGAAACGATCGGTTTGACGGTGGCTATACCTACAACCGCGGCTAGCGATAACGAAACTGTAATGAGCGTTTGTCCAATTTGCCATAAGGTGGTTACGCAAGCGGTGCTGCCACGGCATATGATATTGCACTCGGAAGATAAACCTTTCACGTGCGACATGTGCGGCAAATCGTTCAAAAGAAAGCATTCGCTTCAGGACCACATTATGATCGAGATGGGCATGAAGAATTACGTATGCGATATTTGCGGTATGAAGTTTCTCAAACAAGGTTACCTCAACAAGCATGTGCGTTATCACCAGTTGAATAACGGTGAATACCAAGGCTTTCGGTGCGAAATGTGCGGTAAGAAGTTTCCGGAGAAGTGGCGTTTAGGCGTGCATCAACGATCGGTGCACAAAGGTGGTCGATTTTCGTCTTGCAAATGCGACATCTGCGGAAATATGTTCGCCGAGAGGTGGATGGTGCGGAGACACAAGGCGCAAGAACACAACGGCGAAGAATTCAAGGAATACCAATGCGACGTTTGCGGTAAGAAATTCCAAGAGAAGTGGATGATCAGATCTCATCAAAGGAGTACCCATAAAAGCGGTGTTAAAAAAATGTACTGCGAACTGTGCGGTCGTAGCGATCATCTACATAAAGACTGTACTCACAGGCACGCCATCCAAGAAGTTACTTGCGAATTATGTGGCGAACTGCTTCAGTCGAATTTCGCTCTTAAAGAACACGTAACATCTGCGCACAATTTCGACCATATCGTTGTCGATAAGTCCGATCCTCTCGATGACCTTCCCACACAAGAGCAAGAGCAAGATTTTGATAAAAAAGTACTCCATATATGCGCCGGATGCGGAAGGCAATTCGCCGACAAGCTGCAGCTAAGACAACACGAAGTCGCCGCCAATTGTGTCCAAGAGAATAAATTCGAATGTGTGGAATGCGGCAAGGTATTCCACTCGAAGTCTAGCCTCAGTAATCATCTAATGAGCCACAAGAAGGCCACCATACCGACCTTGTTCAAGTGCGAATTTTGCAAAAAAGAGTTCAGAAGTAGCGAAGCACTCAATAGTCACATGTCCGGCGATAAGTTATGTCTTCTTTGCGGTAAAGTATACCCTTGCGACGATCAACTGCGTAATCACGTGTATAAAGTGCACGACGACGAAGACGACGATTGTCGTCCCGCAGTAAAAAGATCACGATCGTCAGCCGCACGACAAAATGACGATTGGTCGCAGGATGAGACTGAAACGAGTCAGGCGTCAGTCGCAGCAGCGTCCGATAAGCCGTTCGAGTGTCGGTTATGTCATAAAAAATTCGCGCGCAAACAAGCTATGAAAAATCATCTATACGCTGAGCTGAACTTGAGAAGACACGAGTGCGAATTTTGCGATAAAAGTTATAATTACTATTCGCATTTGAAAGAGCATATTATTACAAACCATGGCGAGAAGGAGTACGCTTGCGTGCATTGCGGAAAAGACTTCCCAACGAGAAAACGATTTAGAGATCACGTTACACTGCACTTGGAGGATAAACCGTTCCTCTGTGTGTGCGGATTATCATTCAAACTCAATAGGTATCTGAGTAAACATAAGAAAAAATGTAAAGTTACAGTAAAACAAGAAATCGAATAAGGTATGACGTCGTATACGTTACCTATACCCGTCTACGTACGAGTGCTGTGTACCTTGAAATTTAAATATTATTTACTCCTTTTTAGTTTTTTTTTTTTTTTTTTTTTTTTTTTTTTTTTTTTTTTTTTTTTTTTTTTTTTTTTTTTT
>JAAOIU010054872.1:11604-22642 GCA_018107765.1 Hypogeococcus pungens | reverse complement strand
TTTTAATTGTATTGTGTAGGTAATTAGGTACCAAGAAACATGAATTGGCGCGACGCGACGGCCGATTTCCCAGCAAAGGTACCTGCGTAGATCTAGACAGAAAGACTGTGCCCCAAGGTCGGTACGGTTGCGTTATTGCATGTTGAAAAAAAATCGTTATTATCACTAGATTTTAATAAAATTATCGACCATGCAAAAGGAGGACTAAAAGAGCGAAAGGGGAACTTGCTTGCCGATATTTAAACACTTTTAGGTATTTCGGAAAAGAATTCTTTCGTCGAGTCAAAAAATTTTTTCGAGTCAAAAAATCACGTTTATTTTTCAATAGTTATTCAAACGAAGTCTAGTATCAACCTCTATCAAAATAATTTCGATCGGAAAATTCAACTTTAATTCGAAATAATCACGATACGCTAATTTGTCTTTTTTTAACTAAAACGATTACATTGTTCATCTCAAGATAAATTTTATTCTATGGAAAATACTTCACGCTTCGAGTCAGTCATGGCCCAAAATTAGAATAGAATACCCAAGAAGGTACTTTCTGAAAACTGAAAGGTACAAAAAATTAAACTTTAAAGCAAAGTTGTCAGTCCGAAATTATTTCGTTTCGGTTCTGGTTCCACATTCCAAGAAAACAAAACAAAACGGTTCGGTTTCGATGATAACGAACCAGAAACCGTCCATTTTCAGCGTTTCTCGTTTCGGACCATGTTTTAAACCATTTTGAATCAACAACTCTGCTTGAAAGTGGACTGGAAAGCTGGCAAATTTCAGTTTTAAAGTTGGCAAAATCGTAAACTTCGCAATCCCCCTCCTCATTCTCTTAAAAAAATGCTCTAAGATTAAAATACATGTCTGAATTCAAAGGTCGTACGAATGGTTGAAATGTACAAGCGTATTAAGGTTACGAGTGCCACGAAAACACTCATACTCCTACTTATATTGCGTTCACTCCAGGTGGCATGCAGATCGTTTAGAAACCATTTTTAAAGTGGTATCTCGTTTTCGACTTACCCATTCACAGTCTAAAAATAAACGCTGTTTCAAGGGTAGGGAATAAGGACCAATTGTACTGTGAGTCAGGTAGATGAGAAGAATCGCCATGTTGTATTTTGTTGGAGCAGTAATGGAATTTTTTTCGAATCTGTGCAGTGTGCACCCAAATATCAAAACGAGAAAATTTCTTAAAAAAAAAAAAAAAAAAAATCGCTGTTTTAGGGGCGTTTTTAAGTGGAACGATTTATTCGCCACAGCGACCAGCGAACAAATAAAAAAAATTAAAGATAGTCAAAAGGAAATCAGCACTTTCGACATTTGCAACATACAATTCACTTCGGTAAGTTTATCTGAATTTCAAAATGAATAAATTTTTATCATAGCAACAATTATGCCTATTAATTTTTCACAGGGCACAACGAGCAAACCAAAAGGTGTTTTATTGACCCACCACAATATGGTAAACAACGCCACATCGATAGGAGATCGTTTAGAACTTTTCAAGGAGGTATACCAATCTACCATAATAAACTGATGACGTGGAAATAAGTAGGTACATTATCTGCTATATTACAGAGAGAACGAATTTTATGCCAAGTACCATTTTTTCACACGTATGGCGCGGTGGCTGGAATTATAACTTCAGTTGTAACTGGATCGGCTCTCGTCATAGCAGGAGTTAAATTTAGCCCGAGTAAATCGATAGATTCTATCGAAGAAGACAAGTAAAAACCCATTAGTCGTAATAACGATTTCGTTTCAATTTAAATAAATCATCGATTCAACAGATGCACCGTGGTCTATGGTACTCCAACAATGTACATAGATCTTATTCGAATAATCAGAAACAGAGCTCAAAATGATCCTCAAATAATGGAAAAAATGTCTTCGGTTAAAAGATTCTTCACAGGAGCCGCTCCATGTTTACCAGATACGATTGTCCAATTGAAAAAATTATTTAAAAACGCTGAAGTTACGGTAAAAATTGAGACACTTGATTGAAAAAAAAAAACATATACAATGAGCAAGCTTGTTAATTTCAAATTGGTGTTTTACAGAGCGGCTATGGTATGACAGAAACCAGTCCAACGACATTTATATCATTAACTACGGACTCCGATGAAGTGCTCCTCACAACAATTGGTTATATTCTAGATCACGTCGAGGTAAAACAAAAAAAAATTTAGCACAACCACAAAACTCATTCTCATAGATAGGTGCCATTTTGAAAAAATATTTACCCATTCAGGTTAAAGTAGTTGACGATAATAATCAACTGGTCCCCTTTGGAACCCCTGGAGAAATGTGTTTCAGAGGATATATGGTAATGCGGGGATATTACAAAGAGCCTGAAAAAACAAAAGCGGTATTGACAGACGATGGATGGTTTCACAGCGGGTTAAAAAAAATTTCTTTGACTTCACGTACAAAATTTCATCACTCTTTACAAATCCATTTTTTTTTTTTTTTTTTTAATCAATTCGCAGAGACCGGTTTATTTTATATGAAAACGGATACGCTCAAATAGTCGGTCGTATCAAGGAAATAATCATCAGAGGCGGAGAAAATATCGAGCCGAGAGAAGTAGAAAGTACCATTATAGAACATCCTGACGTCATCGATGTCCAAGTAAAAATTTTATTTTATTTTTTGAAAGAAATAAAAAACAAAAAACAAATTCTTGTAAGAAAATCTTTCAATTCGTTTGAAAGGTTTACGGAATAACCGACGCTCGACTGGGAGAAAAAGTAGCAGCATCTATAATCAAGACGGAAAACTCAAAATTGACCGAAGAAGATGTGAAGAAATACTGCGAAGGAAAGGTAAAAATTATTTAATAAAACTACTGACAAAATGGTTATGATACTGAATTGAACCATTTTTCAATGTCAGATCGCATCGTTTAAAATTCCGCAATATGTGAGATTTTGCGAAGATTATCCGAAAACCGCGTCCGGAAAAATACAAAAGTTCAAATTGAAAGAAATAACTGAAAAAGAAATCGAAACTACTTAGATTAAGCCAACGCCCTGCGTAATTTAATTGAAATAAAATTTTTAATAATTTAGGTGTCTTTTTTTCATTATTCCGCTTCGTCTTACCTATTTCTGTTCCGACCTTGTCGAGGAAAAACTCATAAAGGTATTTACCTACCTACATGGGAAGACAATATTTTTATTGCAAAAAAGTAAGCATATTCTTTTCATGGAGACACAGATAAACGTAAAATTCAAATAACTCAAATACATCTTTCAAAGAGTTGAATAATCATTTATTATAAAGGTTTTGGCTGACGTCGTCGTGATAAGTAGGTATAGGTAGGTATTCAACTATTGAGGTACCTCTAAAAGTTTAGTAGAAAATTCAACTTCACTTCCCATCAGAAGAAATTCAAAATTAAATTTTAAAGGCAGAATTTTCAAAAATTAACGGTCAATAAAAGCTCCTAAAACCTGTTTTGAATTTTTCGTGAATTTAAATCCTTTAAAGGAAGGTCCAGAAATTTTGGCCCGCTTGAATATCGGTAATGGGTAACGTGAAAGCGGTGATTATGGTCCAAAAACTTGGCTGTCGTAATTTCTATACGTAATAATGCACAATATGATTTTAAGTCAAAATGAAATTTTAAAACTATACAGATTATTTCTAATCGTTGTATCCTCTCAGTACCAGGCATTTTTTTCGTTTAAAGATAATCCTACGTAGGTCTATTCGCTATGATTAAACGTACTAGTATAATTGATTTTTTTTTTCTGTATGAAATACATAATTACGTATGTAGGTATCTGTGCTTTTGATAAGCTTCTTCGTTTCGTCTAATTCCTTCATTGTCCTAAAAAACAAAGCCCCATCTTATTCCCAATCAAAAGTAACGTCAACTCGAAACCACCACAACTCGATGCAACTACGAGCGAGCGAAGTAGATTTTTCACCAACAAACAAAAGAGAAGTACTGCCAATGACATGTTTCGATTCATCCATTGGATTCTGCCATCAATAATGCCATAAAGTATACCTTCGCAAAATAGTTTTGAAAAAAGGAGAAAATGAGGGTGAATTCGAATGTTCGCGCTGAATATGACATGAAATAAAGCTAAATTTCTTTGCCAGTGGAATTGTACGGTTTTAATCGTTTGCTCAAATTGTATGAGATCGAAAAACGATGTAAGTAGGTATAAGCGTGTTAAGTAGGCATGTAGGTATCTGAGCAACGAAAACAATATGGAAATTTCGCAAAATAACAAATTTCGTTCAAAACCTAATTTTAAATACCTATACTAGGCTAAAAAAAAAAAATTAAAATAAGAAAAAATCAAAAAAAAAACGGAAATACCTAATAAGAGAGAAACGAGCTCAACTTGCAATGGTCGTATTTAAAATTGAATTCGCCATGACAACCGCAGCTACTAAGTATTAGCAAGTACAAGTATGTACGTACCCATATCTGAACGAAGGTAGGTCCAGATACTTTATCGGTACATCGACGATACGTACGAATGGGAGGGTCGAGCCACATGATAAGTCGAATAATTGGTTACTGTTAAGGTTCGTTTTCATCCATCTCCTGAATACACCTAGGTTCCAGGTTCCACCAATGAAAAAATACCCAACGATATATTGAGGAGTTCATCATCGAAAATATTTCATCTTCGAGCTCACATAATCTTTCTTAACAAAAATGTACTTAATTAAACAGAACTGAGAATAAATTTTAAAGAAAATAAACACATCTTAACCTATATTTCTTCGCAATATCTTGAGATATTTATTCTGCATTCGTATCTGTACATTTTTGTATCGCGTTAATGAGTTAATTTTTCGCATTACATTACACCGTCACCGTTGTCGGTTCATCAAGCATGCGAATACATGTACTAAGCCTCACACGAATCTACGTAGGTATAGGTAGCAAGGTTTAAAAAAAAATATTTAAATCGTATTATAACCGAACACTTGGTACATGAAGTATCTGCATTATAAAGTCAAATTCACTTCTGGATTTTAATTAATTCTATCGATTATTTGGATAACTTTTCGAAACCCGGGTGTTCAGTCGTGAACGAATATAACTATCGAAGACATATGTATCTACGTTAGTGTTGAAAAATGAAATCATAATTCGGTGTATGTATTCGAATTGGAAATACGTAAATTCAAAGTAAGTACTTCATAATAATATGTTTACGTAGCACATATGTGTGTGTGTAACTTGTATCATACAGATAATAGGTAGGCACTAACAACGATTAGGTAAAGGTTTTGGATGACGATTGAAGGCAATTTTCTTATTAAGCATAAACTAAAGTGACAGATGGAAATTTAGGTAAGTCTGAAAACTTCAGTATAAGGACGAGGAAAAGAGATAAACTCAAGTAAAAGGATATCTCTGAGGCATTACATTCGTCTTGACGTAGGTTTAATATTGAATGAAGATTTTGTAGAAGTTGTCGGTTTTGAAAAAGACATTCACATTTGAATATTTCATATACCACATTTTTTATTCATTAAATGAAACTGCGTCAGTTTGCCGGAAATATACGAGTAAGGAGACAGTACACGCAAAAAAATTAAATTTTTGTATAAATAGGTACTCAGTTTTTAGACAAATCAAATCTAACCACGTTGAAATACTTGTAACTGTATTTAAATCAATACAATTAGAGCTGAAAAATTATGAAAACAATCGTCAAATATGTGGTTACATTTTAAACTCATCTTGATTTTTATATGTCGTATCATTAATTTTAATCGCAATGCTTATGCAAATAAGCTGCAAATCATGAGCAAAATGTATATCACAAAAGAAATAAAGTAGGTCGATGAATAGTTTCAGTAAATCATGCATTATTAAAAATGAATAAAGAATAGGTACCTACAGCTTATTGTTGAAGTATCATCATCCACGAAAATGGATGTAAAGGTTCAAAAGGTGATTACGGAATGAATTAGAGTTCTGGTAGTTCTTTAATAAAGTAAGTACGTGTTAGTCTACCTATGCGTGTGTGGCTATTTTTTATCAAGCTTTCTTCATTGAACAACGATTTTTGAAATTTTTTTGAAACTCTTGAAATTTATCGAGCAAACAATTTTTATCAATTAGAAAAAATGAGTAAGTATGATAATTTCGAAAAATTTGTCATTTTTGAAAAATCTTACATAGGTATTCTGAGTAGGCGAATCCTCTGAGCTGAAAATTTTTTAGTTTTGATTTTTCTTAATTTTTTCAATTTCAAGTGGGTACATCGAAGTGGCAGTTCCTATACTCAACATATCAAATTAATTTCATGAATACCATTCGCGCGATCAAAGAACTTTCACTTTGAAAAATCGTAATTTAATTTTTAATCACATTCTTCCCATAGAATTTACAGTTTTTTTTTTTTTTTTTTTTTTTTTTTAGAAAACATCTCCTTTTTCAACAAAAAAATTAAAAAATTATGATTTTAATAAAATAAGTGTTTTTGAAAAATGTTGATAATTTAGAAGAAAATTAAAATTTTCTAGGTTTGGAGAATTTTGAAAAAATTTGTCGCATTCTCAGCATTTTTCGATTTCCCCGATGAAAAAATTCAAGATTTCAAAAAAGAAATATTTCTGAAAAAATTGTTACCAACATCATAATACATATATAATCACCTACCTACATAACTACTACCATTTAATATTTTAAAGTCAAAACACAGCGCCCCATAAACCCATAATGAAAAAATAATTTCTTTTTGCAGAATCGAACGTTACCTTCCACATCAAAATGTACGAAAAAATCGAAAATTTGGCACCCGAAACTGCAAACGCTAATCCTACATCGTAAGTAGAATTTCGAATTTCACTTTTTTCAGTCAATCACTTTCATTCTCGTTAACAAACACAAGTTCAATTTCCCTTATTCTAATTTACATTTGCGTAAAATAAATTTTAATGACCGAATTAGGTAGATAAGTAGGTCGATTTAAAAGCGATAGTTGAATTGATTTATAATTTTTAATGTGACCATGGTGGCACACTCGCAGAATTGAGCAAGCAGAGAAACGCTACTGTGAATCCGAAGAAAAACTTCTTCAAGATCCAAAAACTCGAGAAAAGCTAAGCTACTGGAGAAATCCTGGTACCGAGCCCTTAAAAAATTTAACGATTAATAGCCTTTTTCAACAATCTGTCCACAAGTATGGAGACAGACAGGCGATATGTGTGTACCAAGGGTCAAGGTTGACCTATAAACAAGTGTCAATTCAGGTAAGAATAAGCTATTATAATTTTTAATTGGATTGAACTTGACCTCATACGTATAGAACTTTCATTTTCAATTCCGTTTACCGCTCCGGTTTTACACAACCCTTATTTTTTTAAATTTCGTTTTCTCGTTAGGCCATCACGAAACACGTACCACGTGTAATTGAAATAAATTCTCTTGAAATGTGTCAATTAGAGTGAGAACGAAACCACGTAAGGTCAGTGCCAACTGCCGTGGCAAATCTGAGAATATAATACATATAATAATGATTTCTCGCCTCCATAAAAAATTTGATTCTTGTAATGTTCCTGCTCAAGTGATGAGGGGAAAATCGTTCGATTGAGTAATATAAAAATATGTAGACTTGTAGAAACACAACATGAAAAAAACAAAAACAAGGAAAAAATATATTAAAATTTTCCCGCGCCGGGAATCGAACCCGGGCCTTCTGGGTGAAAGCCAGATATCCTAGCCACTAGACCACGTGGGATTATACTACAATCATATGTCAGAACAAAACACAATCGCGAAACTTCATAAAAAATTTCACTTTATCGCCGGAGGTGTACGCGCCACCACTGTGACATCACTGACTTGTTGCTTAGCCACGATAAATCCACTATCCAAGTTGCAACTTGTCTTTAGCGGTATATTTCAAGTGTGGTATATGGGAGACAACTTGACGCCCACGCATTTCAAATAGCGTAATATTCATACAAAGCTACCTTTCGTACAACGCTTTTGCAGCACTCGAACCTCCAGGTAGGTCGCATCACAGATCACAGAGATTTCCTCTGGTACCCGATCGGGAGCGATGTGAATGATACAGAGTTAAAGCCATCTAATTACTTCGTACCTACAAAGCATGTTATTTCTCAACGGGTGATAGGTACTCGTTAAGTACCTAAATTCAAATAAATTGTACTTCTGTTTTTAAAATTTTAAACTGAGTACACCTTTTGATTTAGTAAACCACTGATTTTAATATTGTAGATACGAGTTGTCTTTTAAAATTTCTCAGAATCATTTTAATTTTTCAAATTATGGACGTGTTTTCTCTTTTTTTTTTTTTTGCTACAAAGAAATTTGTTCAATCACCATAATTAAGGAGGTAAACAACTGTCTCCCCGAAATCTTCGAGCGTGAGTTGACCACCCCTTATCGTAGCCCTTTCGATGCATTTACCTATTGATTGAATCATGTTTTAGGTAGACGAATTCGCCGCCGGTTTGTTAGCGATCGGATTACAAAAAGGAGACTTTGTTGGCATATGGGCCCAAAATTCGTTGGAATGGTACATATCGACGTTAGCAATTATGAAAGCAGGTCTGGCAACGGTAAGTGTACATATAATGATGAATTCGTATAACACTCGTACTATAATTTATAGCCAACATACATTATTCTTTGGCTATTGGCTTTTATGAATTGAAAAAAAAAACTCGATCGAATACACAACAAAAAATTCCTCACACAGTTTAGAATAAAACCTTCAATTTATCCGTATCAGTTTCGAAAAGAATAAAACAATCCATGTCGATACATAAAAAAATATTATAAGTTACGCCTACGGCGAGTTAAATTGAGTAATGAATATAGGGGAAAAAAGGTCGTCCAGCTACCAAAATATTTCGCAATTTGAAAATAAATACATCGTTTGCTGGACGTCGCGCATTATATATTTAAAAAAAAAAGAAGACACCCGAGGAATAGTATTGAAAAGGGATTTTTCTACCTCCATTTCAATTGTAGATACCCATACCGTGCTTTTATTCCGATTTTCTACGACTGAACTATAAAATTACCGAAAGCATGTGAAATAACGTCAAGTTTGAAAGTATTGAGAAAGAAGGTGAATTAAATTTGAAATTTATCCTATCTAGGTTGAATATTTTGGCTCAAAATTTTGACACGGTAAGGCAGGCAAGAACACAGTTTCATAAAAATAAGTCTTAGTTAATTGCACTTACCTTCAGCAGCTGCCAATCAACTGCATGCTCAACTCGAATCACAATGGCAATACTTGAATATTTTGAAATTACGATCGTAGATACACTTTTGCGTAACAGTGAGTGTAAAAAATTTTGATCGAAAGTAGGTATATAAGACAGAAGATGAGACGATGATTGAAAAATCATTGCTATCCCTAAATGTACTTTTAATTCAGAAAATTATTCCTCCACAAAAACCAAATTAAACTGTTTAAAATCTCAATAAATACCCCGTATCGTATTTTTGGCTTTGATAATTACATACTCATCGCACAAAAGTCAAATTCAATAATTTAAAATGAAGAAAACTATAACACATTCATAACAATGAATAAATAAGCACTGTATTGTTAGTATGAAAATTGAAAATCAACATTTTCACATTTTTAAAATTCAAGAAAACGGGTATTTACAAGTGGAAAAAATTACAATCAGATGCACATGAAATTACTCATCAAGGAAAAAATTGATCAATTTCGTCTGAAAAATAATCGAACATACGGGTACTAATTATATAAGTAGGTACTTAATATTAATCGTAAAAAAATTCATTCTACAAAATTATAAAATGAATATTTAAAAGTTTTGAAATGCAAGTAAATAATTACACAAAAAAAATATATATGTATAAAAAATCGCAGAAAACGAAAAATTTTACATCAAAGTGTATCGGCACTCGAATTATTTATGACGTAATAAGGGTTGTAGTTGCCAGCGATCTACGAAGGACGTTAGCCATTTACGACCGACCGTTTTTGTATTGTCGTTGATCAGTTTTTGGATGTTTTCTAATACAGCAATTTTGTGGATCAATTGTCCCAACGCACTGGCGGTATATTTTCTTTTCGGATCGTAAACCTCCATCAACATATCGTAAATCAACTTTTCTTCTTGGTTGGTTAATAATCGGTTTCGACCACGACCGAATTTTTTCGAATTGCCACTAACGTGATCATGCAGCGTCGACTTGGCGCAATCCATCAATAACCGGGCGTAAGAAAGCGGGAAATCGTACTTTAGAATCATTTCATAGGCAGTACGCGTTCTTTCTTCTTTTGATAATTCGAGATCGTCTTGTGCGAAAAAGGCCATCGCGAGTAACAGGTCATCAAGTGATAAAGAAGCGAGCACGACATTTTTTTGAGAATCGGTAACGTCACATTCAGCCATCGTTTCGAATATAGTATTATGATCACCGTTGACAACGTAAGAAACAAAATATTGCTAGTCTCAATAAATCGAAGATCGACAAGTTCGATTGCACTTGAAAGCGTAACACTGTAACGCTAGCAGAAAAAATACCTACGTACCTATTCGCACGTTGATTGAAAAAGTATGAGTTTTGGTACAGTCAGCGGTATGCGGCACTTGAAATTATAAAATGCACAAGAAATATTATAATTGATGCACAGGTAGATACGACGGACAAAACAACAGTGGTTCGAAATAACCTTAGTTCGGATATGATCTTTCGCTTTGGTTAGAGTTCCTGAAATACGATCTCGCGTGAGGGTGGATTTTGCGGAACGTTATGATTGGTCGAACGAGGTGTACACGAGCGGGGATACACCGCCCGCGATACAGTGAATGTTGGAACCGGTTTGACAGAGGGGTGCTGTGTCGCGCGTCGTCCGTTCGTTTGGTATCGAACATTCAAACTTCGATATATGTAGTATTGTATACTCATTACTCGGCAATCCAAATGAAATATATTTTTCCTTTACTGAGATTGATTCTTACTGTACATATTTAGGTGTGTTTTTTTTTTTTAATTTCTGAGGAGCTGGATGGAGAGAAGAGGTTGAAAATTCCGAAG
>JAAOIU010054872.1:0-11134 GCA_018107765.1 Hypogeococcus pungens | reverse complement strand
CATCTGTTTTTGTTTTAGTAAATCACATTTTCAGCTAAATTTGAAAATTTCAGCAAAAAAATCAAAATTCTTATCAGATCTTTTTTTTGGTCTTAGATCAAATCATTTTTTCATCAAATGATCTTAGTCTTGATCTAGAACATTTTTTTTGACCTATTGTCTGATTTTAGATCATTTTGAAAATGATCTTGCCCAACTCTGATACGTATGCATCACGTCGAAAAATAAACAAAAGAAAATTCTAATTTTCATTACTTTTTGAAATTGAGAAAATTGAAACTCTGAAAAATTTTAAAAATTGAAGAATCTGAAAAATCTTTGAATTTTCCAAAAATTGAAAAATCAGGAAACCTTAGAAATGTTGAAAACGCGAGAAAAAAACAGTTTGAGACTGAGAAATTAATAAAACTGTAGAAAAATATAAAGAATGCCATATCTATCTACTAAGTAAATATGAACATCGGCACAATTAGGAAGAATGAAACAACTTCAAAAATCGAACAATTATTAAAAATTGATGATTTTTAAAATTCTAACATTCTTCCGAATTTGGTCAGCTTCCGACATCCGTTGGTTTTTTCTAAATTTTACCACTGTTAAAAATCTTTAATTTTAAAAAGTTCTTGAAAATTTTATGCCTCGTCGATTTTCCAAAATTAAGTAATTGAAAGTAAATTTTTAAAATTTAGCTATTTTCCAAAATTTATTAAGTAAGTAATTGTTTAAAATTTCGCAATTTAAAAAAAAATTGTCAGTTTTTCCAAATTTCATTTTTTAATTCTATAGCCACGGCCTCGCCATTCTTCTCCCGGACCGCAAATTGTTAAAATTGTCAACTCCTCTCATACCCCTCACCCAAGAACACCAAGATATACAAAGGTAAAAATCTTTAAAAATGGTCACATACCAACTTAGGTACCAGCCTGCAGATAAGAGTGTGCGCCTAAGAATTAAGGTAACCAGGCTAACCATACATTATGACCATTTGCTGTAAATATTTTGAATTTTACAAAAGAAAAGTATGAAACTTTGAACTTGTAAGTATAGCCGTATTCCTTTGGTGAGAACTGGGCAATCGAGTATTAAATTTTTTTTAGTCAGTAGTTCTGTTTCAAACTTTTTTGCGCTGTTTTTTCTCTTTCAAATTTATTTATTGGAACTACTCGTAATACCAGTATATTTTTGTTGTCGGAAAAAAGATTCCCAATAGTTTTTGTAGATACTTCGTCATACTTAATTCTCAAGTACTTGGCTCAGCTGTAAGTTTTTTGAAGAAAATAATAGTTACGTGTAGGTGACTTACCTGTTTATTTTTCATGGAGCTGTAGTCTGATAAAATACTATCCATTCTTGAAGTTTTAGATGAAGAAAAAGGGGGGATTAAAAAATCGAATTCCGTATTTTCGTAGTACCATTATGTAGATATTCTCATCAGATACATACATAAATTACCAATTACTCGCAGTACCATTACGTAGATTTTCTCATCAATAACATAAATTACCAATTACCTACCACTGGCACATTTTACCTACCTTCGTTCGATGAAAAAGTTGAAATTAAAAATCGCGCCAACGTAACATACGTACATATTACTACACATTCAAGGCAGTCTGATTCAAAAGAAATGAAAACAGTGTGTTGAAATTTAAGGAATTTATAATATATTGAAAAACTTTAAACAAAATGCTTATCTATTCTTCTAACTAATTTCAAATTGGATGAAATAAGAAACAATTTCACAAGTAAATAAAAAGTATTACAAAAGTAGGCATGTAAATAAATGAAAGATTAAAATATTATTTATCGCCAATTTGTAACTATTGAAACTTCAAGAATATTTTTAAGAAATTGAAAAATGAAACCTGATGCCTTGACGTAAACGTCAAATTAATTATTAGATATCACTTTTTTATTTTTTAAAAACATTTTTGGATTTTAAAAACCATGCAAATTCATAACTGACATTTTTAATTTCATTAATTTTTATTTCTTCATTTCAAAATAGTGTTAGGTTGGTAGGTAAATTAAATAAAATAGTGGACAATAGAAAATGTGAATGAAGTTTAAATATTGATCACGAATTCGCAATGATTTACAGAACTGAATAACTTTAAAAAAAAAAAAAAAAAAACAGAATTACCCCACTATCGTCGTAATACTAGCAATTTATGACGAACCAAAAACGATGTCAACCATTTACGACCTACCTTTTTATTTTTCGTGATCAACTTGGTGTAATTTTCTCTCACCGCAATTTTATGACACTTATGAGCCAATTCGATCATAGAATACTTTTTTCCGTTGTCACAGAGTTTTAATAAACTATCGTAGATCACCTGTTCTTGTTCTTCTGTCAACAGTCTGTTCCTGCCGCGTCCGAATTTTTTAGAATTACCGGTAACGTGGTCGTGTAGAGTTGATTTTGCAATACGCAAGTACTTCGCCGCTTTGCTCAGCTCGAACTTGTACTCTTTAACGATTTTGATCCCCAACAGCATTCGTTCGATCAATGTTAATCCAAATCTTCTCCATTCAACGGTTCTGATTGCTTCGTATAAAATTTCCATGGGTGTAGGAATTTGTGTTGGTTTTGCGGTATCGTTCGATTTGACAACGTCGCACTTGGTTGTAATACCAGCCATCTCTGATTGAATAATCACCGTTTGAAATATTTGAGAAAAAAAATCTTGGATCAAAAATGTTCCGGTATCGAAGAACTTTGACTACAAATGTGTATACTTACGCACACACATATGCAACAAGCGAAAAAGATAACACAACGTATAAATACCCACGTCAAATACTGAAAAACAAAACGATACGAAAGGCTACCGAAACAAAGTAACAGTGACAGAAGTGATTTTGAGATCGAATATGGTTAAATAGTTCGATTCTAAATACGCTGAAAGTGATCCCGTGTCAGGGTGGAAGATGGTAGGACGATGTGATTGGTTCGGTTCAACCAGTTAGAAGAGGGGACAGGCGCTATTCATCTAGGAAACCTGTTTTACCGTGGGTGGCTTCATGAGCGCCGGAGAGATACGCGGAGCCGTGGACTGGTCCGAGCCGTGGCGCGGCGCGGTGCGCCATAGCGTCGCGCGTGGGTCGCATTGGATCCCGAACGTTCAGAAATTTTTCCCAGGAAACACCTACGTAGCTCTGCCATTACTTTTTAGCATTAAGTACTTGAAGTGAAATTCCTATAATACCTATATGTACCTGGTACTTTTTTTTTCTTCAAAGTTTTGCATTTATTTTCAAATTGATAAAAAACTTACGTAGAATTTAACATACTAAGCACTCGTGGGTATTTAATGCTCTCCACGAAGTGCGCGAATGGATAATTAAGCATTCGCATTATGAGGAAATTTATCCCAAATATTCAAAAATAACGATTTGATTGCTGCATAATGAGCGTACCTTCAGGTACTCTAAATTCTGTACATTTATTTCTAAAACCGATTTCGAGTACTTGTAGTGCTAGGTACCTTTATGTATCTACTAGGAAATTGAATCGAATAACAAACAAAATAATTTTTTCCCTACATTTACGTACTTAATCCCATTTATTTCGAAAAAGTAGCGCATCAGTCAAACAAATTAATGTAGGTTATTTCTAAAATTAGTCACATTTTTTCTTTTTAAAAAATCCGAAATTTTAACCGCTTTCCGATAAACGATACACCAGAGTCGCTGTCAAAAATACGATTAGGTATTTTATTTTTTAAGGAAAATCAACTTTGACAGATAATGAGCTCAACTTTTGAAGTTTCGAGTATAAGTAGGTAGGTACTTCCTCGTAGTTTTTTTGCACTTAAAATCGACTGCCTCGAAGAAGAAGGGGTGGGTTGAATGGAGGATCAATGGGTCATGGTTAAGGTGGGGGTGTGGGTCTTTTAATTTCTACAGTGCGCACGAATATGTAATATAAGCAATCTATTGAGCCAAATTTTTCACAACGCAATGAATTCGTTTCAAAATGAATTTTTAAATTTTTGAAAAAATTCCTCCTGAATAAAAAAAGAAATACATTTTTGTAAAGATTTAGAACACAAGTTGAAAAATTATTTTTCAGAATCGAATGCTTGTCTGAAAAAAACATTTTGAAATTTATAATTTTAAATTTTGATAAGATTTTCTCTTCGAAAAAAAAACAACAACAACATCTATAAGTAAGTACAAAATTGGACAATTTTTTTCTTAAAAAGGTTTCGAGTAAAATTCGAAAAATTATTTTTTATAATTTTATAATTTTTTTTTGGTGAGGGGAGGATTGAAAAAATGAAATTTTGATTGCTAAAAAATCTAAATAAAATGATCGTTCGAGAACCTAATAGAACACTCTTTCAAAGGCCAATAGGTTTGCGAGGAGGCAGTTAGCTCAGTTGCACTAAAATGCCTTTTTTTTGACGAACTTGTCCCATCGTTTAAATGCGAATCAAAGTACAATTAAAAAAAAAAAAAGTAGGTACCTAGGTATCTAATATCTATAGAACCGAATGGAAGATTTTTTTAGTGTAGGTACATACCTAAGGTCATGACTCAAAATTGGTTAAGACCTTTTTGAAAATAATTTTTGAAAAATGATAATAAATATAGATACTGAAAATTGTAGAAATACTTCCAGAAAGAAGCATATTATCAAAGAAAGAAATGGAACAAGTTTAAAGGTTCCTTTTTCAAAAGTAATAGGTACCTCGGGTCTCGGTTAACAACAATTTTCAATTTACACAATTTTTTATAAGTCTTTGAATCTGCATGTTTATTGAGGAAATGATTCTGTTGTCGAAAGATCACGAACATGAAAGATAAGGTTTTCATTTGTTTTCATAAATAATTTCATTGAAAATAGAGGTACGTAAAAAGAGATTTATCATTTTCAGGTTTTTCATGTATTTCAAAATAGGTACTTACATATCTTTAGGCTTTTAACTTTTAACGATTACGAAGATATTACTTCATTTTAGGCCTATTTCGATGTTCATTTTAGGTATAAGAAAAACATCAAATCTACCAAGGTACTTACCGTGTTAATTTTTTTCTTGATCGCTGAGCGCTAAAGTCGATAAATAGTAAAATCACTTGAATGATTAACGGAAGAGTTTTACGAAGAATTACTTGCCGATTAACTTACTCTGATGCTTGATTTTTTTTCGAAGCGTTTCATCAATGGACGAAGATCTTATTTCATCTTTTTCTGAATGTTGTTTTAGCGTAAAGATTATAAGTTTCAGGGGCAAATTCACCAATTTGTAACCATTAATAGATACCATCATGAGTATAACCAAGTAGTAAAAAGGCTTACATAGATATCTATTTAAATGACCATTCGAAATGATAAAAACGAAGATTAGAAATTCAAAAAAATCATAATATATTGAAAATTGCAATTAGACATTCACCGTGTTACAAAATCGATTGCAAGCATAAAATACAAGATAGATAAACAAAAATACTAATATTACAGCTAGCTTATTTAGGTACATACTTATATGTTAAAAATTAGCTATCACTATCAATCATCAAAATAAGTAGTATTCGAATTTTAGGTTGCAAGATGCGTAATCTGACTACATATGAGCTAATGATTCGAAATTATAAAAACACGAGTTTAAAAATAACAGAAATCCAGAGTATATCAAAAATTGCTATTAAAAATTTTTTGCAATGGAAAATCACAATAATTTTTTTTTTTTTTACATGAAAAATTTCCGATTAATACCTAAATGCATAGAATCACGCTCAAAAAAAAATTTAAAATACCTAGCTAATGACTTCTAGTGAAATTTGAAATTACCGGATAAATCACCGGGCGTACACGACATCAATCGCGACAAAAAAATTTCAGATTAATACCTAAATGCGTAGAATTACGCACCAAAAAAATTAAAAAATAGCTAATGACTTCTAGTGAAATTTGAAATTACCGGATAAATCACCGGACGTACACGACATCAATCGTGACAAAAATTATTTACAGTGGTACCAAAAATCGAAACAAAAATCGAAAACAACAGGAAAATATTTTTGTTGTAAAATAAAAGCCATGGTAAGATCAACTTGAAAAATTAAAATTTAAAAAATTAATTTGATTTCATATCGGAAGGTCGCATTAAAAATTTTGAATAATTTGTTTGAGGAAAAAATACTCAACATGTATTGCAGATTTGAAAATTATATGACATTACATTGAAAATCGATTTTCTGGTTGGATTGGTAGGTACATTTTACAAAAATTTTTCATATACTGACCTCATTCTCATTCGAAATTTGGTTGGTAATTGACTGAGTTTTAGTTCTTCGATCTCATTGGAATTTTGACTCGGGACTGGATCATCGTTCAGACTTTGATTCGAAGTTGAATTCAGATTTCCATTTGAACTGGAACTTTCTTCGGTAGTACCGGAATTTTCACTCTGGGTGCGCCATTCGACGAACTGAACACTGTTTTTCTCCAAAAAACCGTATCGTTTCCGGGGAGGAAGTTTTTCATAACCCACCACTTCTTTGTTTAATTCTATTTTGTGCCTTAAGCAAAACGATGTAAACCATTTGCGTCCGACGCCTACGTACTTGCCATTAACTATCAATTTTTCAGGCAGCTCAACATCGAGATCCTTGATTATTGCCGAAACCGTCAGTATACCTATTTTTATGCTCATCACATCCTTTGCACATCTGCGAGATAAAGTCCATACCAAATCGCGATAGATCATTCTTTCAACACTATGAGGAAAATCCGTTCCCCTGCCTCGAGTGAATTTTTTTGATTTCTGGGTCAAATGATCGTGTAAAGTTGACTTGGGTATCTTATAAAAGTTGGAAACGTGTTGCAGAGACAGGCCGTTATTTGAAATTTTTCCAATGGCTTCCAATATGAGTACATGACGTGGTTCTTTTCTTTCGACTTTCGTCACTTTTGAAGTAAGCTCTGCGGCAGGCTGGCTGCGTTTTCTTTTTGTTCCGGTTCTTGTAGTAGGCTGATAGTCGTGGTCTACTTCAGCCGCATCATCGTATACGAAATCTGAATCATTACGAAATTTGGAAGAGTTTCTTCTAGGTCTAATTCTCGAAGAAACGTTATTCGCAACACCGGCCATATCGATATGGTTTCGATTAGAACGTCGACGCAATAAAACGGTCGAAAAAATAATGCGGAATGTGATCTACGTGACGGTAAACGAACTTTCAAAAAAATACAATCAACGTTTGTAAATTGGAAAAAGCAAAACTCGAACTTAGTCGCACAAAAAACCGGACAAGAGTTAGGAGTTAGGGTAGAGCTAAGGCAATTAACAGCCTCAGAAGAACGATAAATTACTGTGACGAGTTGTTTCGATGCACCCATACTTATTACCTTTACCTGAAGCTCGGTGATCGGTGGGTGGAACTAGTCCAACGTTCTAATTGGTTGAACCACTTCCCGGATATTCGAATAAGGGATGCTCTGCAAACGCGTATATACGGAACAAAACGGAACCGGTTTATCGCGAGGACCAAATGTCGTTTGCTGTAAAGATAGGGGAGGAATTCGCAGAAAAATGGACGCCAGGTACACGAATGTATTGAACAGCGCGTGCTATTTCCAATATTGTGAAGTAATGTTGTTTGGAATATTTTCGAATTTCAGAAATTATTGACGAAATTCGGAAAACTACCCGAAATTGTTATGAGAGAAATTCATAAAAAATAACAAAAAAAAAAGGAAATAGAGATGAATTATTCTCTGACCTCAAATCAACTATTACAAGCGTTTTAAATTTTTTTTTAGGAAACGGCCTACCTACTCTGTCACATATCCAAATTCGCCTTAAGTCACTTTTTGAGGCCTCAGCCCCCGAAAAAAACAGTTTTTTAAATTTTGGTGGTTCGAGTTAATTTTGCAATTTTGAGGAATTTTTGAAAATTAAGTACAAGAAGTGTGTTTTTTCGGTTGATTTGTTTAATTCTGAATATTTTCAACAGGTAAAGAACGACGCGTGGTTTTCCGATAAGTATTTTGAAATAATATTAGTTTCGAATTTTAGCGAAATTTAGAAAATGACCTAAAGTTGATGAAAGAAATGCATTTAAATAGCAAAAAAGTATTACCTACTGCACGAATTGGATTGGAGGGTCCGCGAAAGTACAAAATTTTCCAAAACCAAGCTTTTGATATTTTTGTAGGTATAGTACACGTAAAGAAAAACCCAAAAATACCAAAAATTCGATTTCAAAAAATTGTGAACTTACCTACTTACCTGGCTTTTTTTGTTTTGGCATACCCTTCAACTGAATTTTTACGAGTACTTATCAGCTTGTTTTTTCATTACTTTCCCTTTTGACGCAGCGTTTTTGTTATTTTGATGGACTTTTTTTTATTGAAAAGCTCTCAAATCTTACGGTATTTTCAAATAGCATTCAAGAGTCTCAGACAGTATCGCAGAATAATAAAAGCCTCTTGAAATTATTCGATCGGAACTATAAGGCCAAGTTTGTTAATTCGGATGAAAATTCATTAATACCAAACTAATCCATTCTACCTACTATCCCGAGCGAAGTTTTTAGTCAACGCGACTCATTCGGTGTGCTTATTTTGATTTCCAACTTTAATCCGAATGCGAAATGAATTTCAAATAGATAGATGCCTACTTGCTAGTAATCACATTCCAACGTCTTATAAGTTTTTCAAAGCATCAAGAAGTCGAACAACGTCACCCTGTTTTCTTTTGTTTGAAACGAAGTGGAAGCATTTTTCATAGCTCGCCAATTCGTCTCTACGTTATATCTAATATAAAATGTTAGATATTCATACATCGTCATAAAATTATATAGCTTTACGTACGAGCATTCGTTTTTGAAGAAATATCTCGTCGAATACTTGTTCAACTTTGAAAAAGTTGTTTAAAAATGTTTACGAGAGTGTTTCGCTTGCACTTGAAAAAAATACGAGAAAGTTTTATTCAAAGTTTCATTATTATTTATTTTTCTCAGTGGGAATCGCAAAGCATATGCGCCGAAGTTAATTATATGTACCTACCTATTTTTGATAAGATGAATTTTTGATGTTTAAAATACATCGAATTTGATTTTTAATTTAGCACTTCTTATGAAATAAAAATGTTTATACCTATAGCCTATTTTTGTTTCAGGTAAATCTGAATCCTTTATACGAATGTCCAGAAGTCACATCAGCCTTAATACAAACGAAGGTAAAAGCTGTGATAATCGGAGACACCTGGCTCGAACGCAACTATTATAATATGATGAATAAAATAGCGCCAGAAATTTCAAATTACAACGTAAACGAACAAATCAGCACCGAAGCTCTACCTTTTCTAAAAATATTAATCGTAATAAGTCAAAATCGTCACAAGTAAATTTTCAACATTTTCATTCAACCGTAACGACACACCTTTTGCGACTTGCGAGAGAGCTAAATTGATGATTTTTTAATTAACCAGGGGAGCGTATCGATGGTTAGATGTTCCAACTTTTTCGACGCCTCACTTTAGGCAAAAATTACAACAAATGCAAAACGAAATCAATATCCACGACACGTGCAATATTCAATTCACCTCGGTAAATAAATTCTCATACGAGCCAAAAGTGGTTAAGAATTTTCTAACAATTTTTTTTCATTCGCAGGGTACAACTGGGCACTCAAAAGGCGCCGCTTTGACTCATAATAATCTGGTGAATAATGCCTACTTCACGGGCAAAAGGATGCTTCTAATGGATAAGGTATGTGCTAATGATTTTCATAATTGGACTCAGTTAACAAACAAAATATTTCAACCCTTTTCTCTACTTAAATACGCATAGCGTTGAGAAGTCTTTGAAAAAAAGAGGAGAAATTTTTCACTCGAAAGATTCTGCCAAGTTTTAGAGAAATTTCAAAGGCTACGAAAAACAAGTTTTTCCGACGGAATTATTATGAATTCAAAGACATCGTAGCGTGTACCGTATCTATTTAACGATACGAAAGGGACGAACTAAATTTTATAGGTACTCAGTTCGGTCAGTGGGTTTTTCGGTATCGAATGACTTTTTCAAAAAACATAGTTAATACGAGCTAATATCGTCCTTGAACTTTCCATTTACCAAAAATAATATTTATTCTCTCGTATATTGGAGTAGATCGAACACAAAGGAATATCTACGCAGAGAGTAAAATGACTAGAAAATTATTTACAAAGGTTATGAAAGCCTTCCTTTGTTTTACATTCGAGAGAAATGTTTCATCAATATTAGGTAGATTCTAATTTCAGGTAATTTATCGAAAACACTAGTTCGAATAACTCGTCAGTGCTTTCGATATTTTTCTATTTTCCAAACAAAGATCTCGTCGCGATGCAAAAATACGTGGTCATAAACATGTGCAGTAATCAGCTCTCTTTGCGACGAAGTTACTTTTCACGTCAACTTAATATGTAAACTTTTGCCAAGTATTCAGCGAATTTGACATCCACAGTTACAACTGTAAGACGTATATACCCAATAGTAATTGTGGCAGTTTTGACATGCCGTTAAGACGAATTAATATAAGCTACTAGTCATATAAAAAATTCTTCAAAGTTTTACTTTTGACGAAAAAAAAGAAGTTTTTCATTTCAATGAAAAATTCCTTTACCTAAGTTACAATTTTCTGTTTTTTTAATGAAAAAAATCATTAACTTTAATGGTCTTTTTTACGGCTATTCGTGGGCTCGAGTTGAACTTTTCTAAAGGTTTTTCCCTTTTTTTAACTGGGAATTGTTTATCTTTGGAATTTAATATCTTCTTCAACGTGGGAAATTTTTTGCCAACCATTTCCATCTCAAAATTGTTCCTTTTCCAGAAATAAATTTTACGAATGTTCGTAAACGTGTTAGTAAAAATAATTTTCATGGCGAGAAAAGAAAAAAGGAAATACAAATAATTTTCTTCGGCGTTGTTCGCATTTGAGGTATCTATACAAATACGTACTGGAAAATTGGAAATCACTTTTTTTTTACGACAATTCAAATCGAATAAATTTTGTAAATTCGTTAGCGTGCGGCCAAAATTAAATTTGCCGTCATGACGAATATTTTTATAAGTTATTTATTTTTGTAGGCTTCTGTATAATCAACGTAGAATTGACGTTTGATTAACGAAACTTCTTCGAGCA